>JAOEHV020239237.1:0-12579 GCA_025447995.2 Isaurus tuberculatus | reverse complement strand
AATATTCGTTATAGCGAGGTAAATTGTGCGTTGGGACCGTCAAAATCTTTCGTTATAGCGGGGATTTCGTTATAGCGGGGTTCGTTATAGCGGGGTTCGTTTCAACATATTTTACTGTAAATCTGCCGGGTTTTCAAATGTTGTTCTTTATAACGGGGTCTTCGTTATAGCGAAGTTCGTTATAGCGGGGTTCCACTGTACTAGAACATTCCATTGTAACCTTGCAAAATTGATTTCATTTTAATTTTGAAGTAACGCAATTCAAACTTGTTGATTTTTTTAAAAAAGACTTATTGAAGTGCTTTGGCGAGTTAGTAAGACACTTTATTTAATCAACAGTTAGTTGAAATGATATATCATCGCCGGCGATCATTTCAACCTATTGTTGATTAAATCACGTGTACTTCAAACTCTAGTCGCATTCATCCCTTTGAAATTGATGAATTCCTACAATTAACATCAAACAACGTGGTGACCACTTGCTTATGTATGCATTATTTATATATTCAAAATGGCGTCAGAAAAGGTAAATCTTGGTGGTGGAGTCCATTTTCAACCCCAAATAATATTTTGCACAGGCCACCCAGATTAGGAAGTGTTCTCCTTCGTCGAACAAAATATACAATTTAATGAGTGGAAAAAGCAATAGTTAAGTAATTAAATGAATGAAAACATAATTAAAAATATTTCACTCAATACCAAGTATTTAAAAGATTCATCTTTTATAGAATCATTTTTCCATTGATTTTTTTTTTGTTTATTCTTTAAGTTGTTGTCTATAATGTTTAACGTTTTTAACACGACTGGTGTTCCGTTCTTTATTTTCGGCTTCATCAATTACACGGTGATCAAATTTTTAAAAGTGTTTTGCTGTGTTGTTTGTTTTTGTGTTCGTGCTCAGTTGAGTGAGAGACATTTCAAGATAATTCAGATTTCTATTTTTTTTAAAAGGTGAATACATACAGTCGATGTTTTGGTGTATTCTCAAGTTCTGTCGTCATAAAAACATCTTATTTACCATAATTACTTCAACTTTCATGAACTTAAGAAGATGTAGTCCATGAGACCACACATAAGTGAAAAAATGTAACTTTGAAAATTGGAAGATGTTCTTATTTCAATATGAACTTCTGAGGACACTTTCAGAAAAAGAATCTTTGAAGGACCAACTTGCAAACTCACGTAGGGCAGTACTGTTCTTTTGTAGACCTCATTTATAAAATAATACAAATAAACTTGCACTCTTAATGGGTCAGTTGTTTTAAACGTAATTTCATCCAAATGGTTTTATCATTGGAGACCTTTATAACCAAACTTTTAAATATGTAGATAAAATTCCTGCTGATCCTTGTAGAGGGTGGTTGCCGTAGAACTAAAGAATAAAATGAATAATTGAATAATAAAAATATAAATAATTTAAACAAAGTAAGAGTAAATGGAAATTTAACCAAATACTAAAGAAATGATGAATTTGTCGAATTACAAACTCTCGTAAAGCAGTTTTGTTTGAAAAATCGGATCGAAATTAAACCATCAGACGTCAGAAACAACTGTTTTCTGTGCATTCCACTTAGTAAGTATTGACATTCAATTACTATTGTGTCCTCTGGAAAACAAGAAGCACACTTAGGAAATACTTTGTGTACACGTGAGATGTCTCGTAACCGAAAATTTGGGCCCGGGCAATAATCTATTGGGAGATACCGCAAAGTACGTATGGTGGCGGCAATCGGGCGAACTTCAACTTTCTCAGTTTTTATACTAGTTATGGCTTACTTCTTTTTCTGAGTCTACTTTGCGTCTACACTGCGTCCAATTGGACGCACTAACGTTGAATTTGTGCGTCCAAAGTAAAAGTTATGCGTCTCTGGACGCAACGACGCGCCCCAGATTCATCACTGAATTTAATATTTTTTTATGGTTGTACCACAGTTACACAAAGACTTATTAACGTAGACTATAATGGAACTCGTGTTTAAAGCGTCGTTTTCTTTGGATGATTTCATCTGGTGTTTAATGAAGTTTGGGTTCAATCCTTGTCAGGATTGTAAACGTCGAAACCAAAATTTCAGCACACGCAAGTATAATTCTTGCCGATCCGAATAAAGAGTGGCAAAGGTACAAATGAATAATTAAAAAAACAAATGAAAGAATAAGTAACGTAAGCTATGAATGAAAATATAAATAAATATCAATTAGTTGATAGAAGCATCTTTTCAAAAACTGTTCTTCTATTAAATTTGTTATTTTATTTTGTCTTGTCCACAATGCTTGATAGTTTTCTCGCAATTGCTGTTCTCATTTGTGGTCTTGTTTCACCAAGACTGGTTTAATTTTTACATGCTGTTATGGGTGGTTACTGCAAAATTAAAGTCGTTGATTTCAATAAGCGTCTTTTTAACAAAATTTTGGCTATCCTATATTTTGAGACTGCCAATGTTTTGTACATAGACCACTTAAATGCTCCCTTTTTTATGCATTACATGCACTTGATACTTTTGCTTGTATTCATCTCTTGTCTTTATGTAACATTTGATTTTTCAAACTTCGACATAAGTGAACTGTTGAAGCTGCTGCGTAAAACTAGTCACAAGAATCTTTGAACTTCTAAGCACTCGTTTTGGAGAAAGAAGTACCGCAACACAGTTGTACAAATGAGCAAATAAATAATTATATGAATAAATGAATAAACAAATACCAAATAGTTTACATAGCCAACTTACATCAACTAACGAACTGTTCTTACATGCATCCATTTTGTCAATACAGTACGTCCTCTACCTTGATGTTCTGAGTTTTAACACGAGTTGTTTTTGCATTTAATTTCTCTGTTTCAATATTTAAGCCGAGGTGACATCTTAGCAAGGCACTACGTTATTAGTTATATGGTATGCGAGATACTGCAAAACCCAGAGTACCAAACTGAATTGAGTGAAAGACATTGAGTTGAGAAAAATAGAGGGTATATTTCTTCTCAAGCCGCTCATTATGTTTGATTGCAACCTCTTTTAAAGTGTATATTTAAGGTGTATAGACCGATACAATGTTCCAACCTTGGACACATGCATCTGAAATTTAAATTATTCACAATGGTGGCCGTACAAAATATCTCGTCCACATTGCTCGATACTTTTCACAAGAATGATGTTTGGATTTACTTTCATGGTCTTATCTACGCAGAAGTTAATTCTGACTGCGGTTCTGTTTTGTTTATTATATGGTCTAATACAAAATACTACAAAATCAAAAGTGTTGGTGTGAATTGAGTCACTGATCTTGACGTCACCACCGTTCATGAACAGGAAACGAAGTTCCATGGACTACATCAAAGTGAAAAAATCTAAATTTAAAAATAACAATTCCAGTTTCTCTTTTACCCGAAATTTCTGTTGTTTAAATGGAAACTTTTTGTCAACGGAGCGATAAATTATTCCATCCTTGGAGATCACATGCACCTGGCACTTGGATCTATATCCATCTTCTGTCTTTATAATAACAAATTATGTGCTATATGTTAACTTCTTCATATACCGTAAACGTTGCAGCTCAACGAGGTCACATGGTCCTTGTTTTTGTTGTAATATGAACCATTTAGCAATTCTTTTTGTGAATGAACCGCCGAAACCAAATTTGTAAAATGTATAAAACTACAGCTAAATGGAACAGTTGTTTTTAACCTTAAGATATAATTTTACATCAGTGGTTTCGTCTGATTTTTTACAGAACCTTCGGGTTCAATCCTTACGAATATTGATAACCTTAAAACCAAAATTCTAGAATACTTAAAATTAGATCTAAGCTTACCGTTAGAGTGATGGACGTAAACATAAAATACATGGAAACTCAAACAGATGAGAAAAGAAATAAATGATAAACTTAAAAAAATGTAAAAATAAATAATGAATAGATTATTAAATATATAAGGACAAAATTGCTATCCCTATTAATGTTTCAAGAACCGTTGGTCCTTCGATTTTGTTTTTGTTTACTTTTTTGTCTTAAAATGTTTAACTATTTCTTAGCACGTTTTCTAGTCTTTACATGCAAATCTTTCTGAGGTGCTCTGTTGTTTGTTATATGTTGATATGCGAAAAGGCGACGTTCAAAGCTGTTCCAGGTTTTCTTTGTAAAGTCTTGTTCTTTAAATGGTTCGCTGCTGACCCGTATAAAGGGCGAAAGCCACACAGACAAAAAAATAAGTGGAGAAGTGAGGTATTAAGTAATGGAAAATTTATATTAAAGAATAAAAGATTTCAGCAAAGAAAACAATTTAAAAATATTAATCTAAATGCCAAAGTTGTGTGATAGAGCCATCCTTTAAAAAAATGTGCCTTCTTGGCTAAACTGCTCGTCTGTTTTCACACAATTTTTTAGCATCTTTTTTATCGGTTACATAACTATGCATACGTCATTCCTAATTGAGGTGCTGTTTGCTTGTTACATGGTCTTTTTAAATTAAGTAGAGGCTTTCCAAGACAAGTCAGATGTTACTCTTGAAAGGCCGCTCTTTTTTCAAATCTATCGACCTGCCCCTCTATGACATGATAACGTACGGTGTGCTATTCAAGTGTCACCACCGTTCATGAACAGGAAACGAAGTTCCATGGACTACATCAAAGAGAAAAAATCTAAAGTTAAAAATTGCACTTGCTCTAGTTGTAATCGGAACTTTTAAGCACTCCCACTGGAGATGTTTTAAAGAGCTGTTCTTCAATCGGCTTTATCATTGCACCGCCAAGAGGTCACATCGCTCTTGCTATTGTTGAAAAGTAAATCTCTTAACACTCAGTTCTGATAAAGATCCGCCGGAGCACCTAATTGTATAGTCACGTACAGAACTATTGTTTGTCATTGGACCTCTTTCAAACAATAACTTATTAGGACGATAAAAGCATATTGGTGACAACTTTTACAAGCTTGGAAACACAAGTGTACGCTCATAACTTGTTAAAGAAAATGCCAATCTGCCATATTGTGCAAAAATGTAAGAAAACTCAATCGTGCAAAATTTTTTTATGCTAAACAAAAACTGTTGATAACTAAACTTAAGCTGGCGTAAAACACCAAGTAATGAGATGGAAGGATCAGGCAACTGCACCAACCTGATACTTCGTTTATACTATGTATTATTTCTTTGTTTAAAAAATTAAGCATCATCTCAGCAGTGAACGAATATGAAAAACTCAGTGGCCTTGACGTTGGTTGTTAATGTTTAGAATCATCCGGGAGGGAGACGAAGAATTGACATCACCCTTCTGGCATTTTACTGCTGTGAAAAAGGTGGAATCCCAAGTTTCATAGTAAGAAGACAGCTATGCACAACAAATAGTAGAAGGACAAGCTGTGAAAAAGGCGTTAGCAGAGCTAGTGGAAGGATTTTAAGTGTTATCCAATCATAAAAATTATATAAGGATTATGCATACATACATATTTATTCTCAAGATGCTAAATAATTACATAAAAAAGGATAAGAAAAATGCACCCTGATAGGAAGTTGAGAGGTTGGCCCTATTTAACAACTCCCGAAAAATAAGATAATAAATGGTAAAATACAAGAAGTATATAATAGAATATAAAATTAGTTAAAAATGGCTAAAATATAATTAAACATTTATATTGATTGTTTAATAATTCAGATATTTTAATAGGTGTAGTTTCAGGCTTTTCTTGAACGCACCAATATTTTCTGCTTCTACAGTTTTTTTTTTGGGAGATTGTTTCACAGTTTAATACTTCTAATAAAAAAGGAGTACTTATAACAGTTGACTCTTGCTGGTTTGAAGTACAATTTGAAACTATGATTTGATCTAGTACTAGAAAGTTTGGAAAATTTGAAATAGTCGATAAAAGTTATATTTTCACTGATTCCGAAGACTATTTTGTAGCGTTCTATCAAGCTAAGATAGTCACGACGTAAGGAGAGCTTCGGCCAGTCGAAGAGTTAAAGAATATATTATCAATTAATGTGGATGAGTGGTCAGTTATTCTAGTTGGTTGTAGAATGTGCGGTAAAAAGAATGAAGACCCAGTTATGTTAAGAAAATTTTCAGAGTTAGCATGAATGTCGATTTTGAGCAAGTCAATGTTGAAATCGCCCATCATCAGGCACAGTTTGTTTTCTTGGATAATTTTTTCTGCTGTCAAATTAATATAATCCAAACATATTTTCGGGGTTGCTATTCGGATGTCTGTATAGTACACCGCACAATAAGTTGGGTTTACCTTCTCCAAGAATTTCAAGCCAGAGGGCTTCAAAATCTGGTGAAGATGTCGTATATTCAGAATTTATGATATAATTGAGATTATTTTTAACATAGAATGCAACTCCTCCTGCATTCGAGAGGCTTGGTTCTGAAATAAAATCATAACCAGCTATGTTAACATTTGAAAGATTTTCCTTATCTTTAACAAATTTAGTTTCAGATAGGCCAATCAATGAAAAAGAAAAATGGATTTCTAACAAGATATAAGCAAAGGAATCATAATTAGCTGCAAGACTTCTGATATTACAGTGTAATGCTGAGAAACCGTGTGAGTTTGATGCACATCAAACATTCAATAATGTCACTGTTACTATGAAACTCGTGAGTGGTGTAATAGATAAAATTATTATTAGTTCGTTACAGTTTATATAGGTCATTAAAGGATTCAAGGCTTACTTTCCTTTCATCGTTTTTCAGAGCAATTATTCTTCCATCAAGGGTCCAGGCTGTTTTAACATTCGAATCGTTCAAGAGGGAGTTGTATATTTCCATCCGCTTTTTGGTCAAGCTTTCTGTTATTCTTACACCAGATCCCTTGAGTTTCCGCTTTCTTCTAAACACTTCAGCTCGTACTTTGTAAAAGTCGAATTTGACTATAATAGGCTATCATAGCTCCCCGAAGGAATTTTATTTGGTACTTCAAAGGTAGATCATTGCATTCGCGTACGAACGTAGTAGGTTCCTGGATCTGATGATTGGATTCTGCATGAAACGCTCATTGATGTCGATCACAGAGGCAAGAAACGCCAACGCTTTCTTTATAAGTAAACAACACAAACAAATAATATCGACTGCTTTGAAAAGGCATCGAAAGTTGAGCCTGTTTCTCCGTGTAAAATAACTAACCCCTAACGAAGCAATGCCGAACCATGCACGATATTGTTCGATCTTTTGCAATAATAAATTGAAGGTACCCAGGTTCGAGAGTCGCTGGAGTCACTGCACCATTTTTTTTCTCCTTTTGTGACAATCCTGCCTTGTCTTTGTTTTTTTACTCTCTCTTTTTATTCGATTGAATCTGATATCAGCGCCTATTTTGAAATGCGAAGATCGTAGTCGGCTGGTCCTCGGTAAGTCGTTGGTGTGTCGATTAATGCCGAATTGATCTCGAAAAATTTCCGTATCAGCACCCACGAATACACCCAACCGCCTGCACGATAGTATTGTGCCTTGGGCTCTTCAAGCCACTAGGCACAAACATGAAAAGAAATCACGAAAAGGACAAAAATACCTAGAGAACTATAACAAACATTTTGACTAGCTACTGATTGAACGCAATGTCTATGCTCTGGCTACTCGTGAGGCGGCAAACAGACTTTGCAGAAGCTGCAGAATGTCTCTATGAGTTCCGTACTGTATACATAGCCTGTAACTTTCATTTTGATTATATGAGAAAAAAGACAAACATATCTCCGTACACTTTCACAGTACTGTAACAACTATTAATGCTTATTGCTGATTTTGTTTTTGTGGAGCAACAAACTGGGTTTGCAGAAGCTGTATAAAGTTCCCCATGAGCTTGGTAAACTTTTGTGTTTGCCGTTCTTGACCTTTCTGAAAATGTTTGACGGCCCCGGCCAGCGTGTCGCCTTGTTCGGTAAACTTTCCGATAGCGTTTTCAAGAAAACTTTCTTCTTGGGGTTGGGGCCTTTTTCCCCAGATGAGCTTTTTTCCCTCTGGTTTCGTTTTCCTTGTCTCTCTGCTGGTTTTTTTATGCCGAACGCGGCAAGGGCGTCTTCAAACTCTCAAACCTTGCCCTCATCGGCAGTTTTAGCAGTTGACGTCCCTTCCCCAGAGCTTGTGGCTGTGCTGCTCATTGAACTTGAGGCACTTGTGTCAGCATTGTCAGCGAAATCACTATCGCTCAAAGGGCTGTGTGGACGCCTCGATAACTCAGTAGAATTGCCTTCACAATCTTCGATGTTGGACGTTTTCTTCGTGGTGCGAGTTTCCGTCTCAGTCGTAGATTTACGCTTCCCTGGCCTCGAGAGCTTTCCTTTTACCGGGGTAGGCTGCACACAACCAGCTTTTTGAATGTGACAATGTCAAACTCTTTGTAAAACGGCGAAGTTTTCCTTTGGCCCCCGGATTGGTTTTTATTGGCCCACTTCGCCGTTTTGTACTTGCCCTTCTAGTACTTTATCTTTTTCGTGCACTGTTGAACGGATCTTTGCAATCCCGATCGTTAGGACACCTCTTTAGCACTTTTGGCCCATACTCTCTTCGAATTCATCGCTTTTATTCCTGTAATATTTTCAGCCTATAGCTGCACGGGGAGCTTTTCTGCATTTTCAATCTAGCGTTCAAATTTAGAATTTGAACGCTGGGATGAAAATGCAGAAAAGCTTTCTGCCTTTCAAAATCGGGAGTCGGCTCTTGTATGTAGTGCTGTGCCGTGGCATAATTTCCTCCGTAGTATTGTTCTGGATCTTGTCGTGGTGTCCCAAACAACATTGGAGATGCTGGTAGTGGGACAGCCAAAGGAGCGGGCGAGGGAACGGGTTGTTGATCGTACCCCAGCATTTGGCGACTAGATAGCCACGATCTTCCTAAACCCGGCCTTTTACCAGAAACGTAGTCGTCTTCAAGAAGCTGTCTGTAATCGAGTCCGCTGTTTTGTTCCAGTGATTCGTTGCTCTCCTGATCCATTTTTAAAAAAATGACTTTGAAATGAATAGAATAAAAGTTGACTAGCCACGCAAAGCCTTGCGAAAGACAGACCAAAAGTAGCGCGTGCAGGATACATTGCTTGTTATAGTATAACTCTGTAAACACGTGCCGACTTACATTTGGCCACATATGGATTTAAAATGTTTTTCTTACTTATGGCCATTACTGATGACAGCGGAATGGACTAAATAAACAAAATAATTGCTTTGACTTCCCTTCATCCCAGATTTGTCCTATTTCGAGGCAGGACGACGGCACCTATGAAGTTCCGTCCAGCCGGTTGAAAAATCAAGCGGCTGAAAAAAGTAGGTCGCTCTATTCGGACAGTACTAATCAAAAGTAAACAACTTCTTCATCTAGTGCAGCCTGGCCCTAAGTCGATGGTGATTGTTGCGGTTAGAAATTCTAATTGCTGTAGGCAAACCTTTGGAGATTTCAACGTTTACAGTTCGTCTATTAGAATGCATTTTTCGGTTGAAAGGAAAGACAAGTGTTTATCACTTGATAAGGCTTGTCAATAGAAAAACTGGCATTCACCCTATCCCCAAAATAACAGAAACCTCTCACCGTTTCCACCTCATCACACAACTCCTCCACCGGTTCCACTAATTCATCAACTTGCTTCTTGCATCTTCCACACACAAATTCTCTCCCCAACCTCGGGGTCACCTTCTTTACTTTCGCGCATCTTCCATGGATCCATTTCCCGCATTTCACCCACAACAGTGAATTTGCCATTAGTCGCTTCCCACAAATACCACATGGATCTATCTTACTTACAGACACTTCACCTTCTACCCCACTCACTACCACCTTTGTCTTCCCAAGGTTCACCTTCAGCCCCTTGCTCTCGAATGCCTCCTTCAGTTTCCAGAACTTCTCTCTCAGTCCCTCCATCGTTTCGCTCGTCAGAACCAAGTCATCGGCGTACAACATCTCAATCATCAAACCTTTTCTCACACTGTCCGTAACCACGTCAACCACGATCGCAAAAACCAATGGTGACAACACAGATCTCTGGTGCACACCAACTTTCACCTCAAACTCCTCGGACAACTCTAGCCCAACTCTGAGTATTGTCTTAGCACCTTCATACAAACTCATCACTGCTCTTACCATTACCTCTTGTATATCTCTCTTCCTCATTGCCCAATCCAACACCTTCCTCGGGACCCTGTCAAATTCATTCTCCAGGTCAACGAAGCACATATACAACTTCTTCTCCTTGTCTAAGTACTCCTCTTGTAACCTCAAAATGAACACTGCATCTATTGTGCCTTTGCCTGGCATAAAACTAAATTGCATCTCGTACACTTTCACCATACGCCGCAATCTCCTCTCTAGCACCTTTTCTACAATATTCATTGCATGCACCGTGAGCAGCCTACCGGGAAAAGAGTACAATGGAATACAATATGACCGCGGGTTGTGCTAAGCCGCCTTCCGATGACCCTTAGGGACAATACCTTGCAGATTGAATTTCCTCTAATTTTTACCAGAATTTACGATAAAATTTTATACTGTAATTTTTATTTTTCCTGTATAAATTGCAATAAAGAAGAGTTTGAATTTTCATTCTGTGTCTATCTTGTACTTGTAGAAGTTTATTAATTGCAGCCTATCCTTCACATCGAGGATTCCCTTTCCATAGACGATGTGGCAAAGGAAGGGCCAAACAATTATTCAATATTAGACAAGAACGGTGATCTAACTTGGGGCTGTTTGAAATCTTACCAACTGAGCCAGAATGTACAGCGCGATTCTAACTTAAAGTCACAAGTACTTTTTTAGAAAAAATTGCACACCATTTATCAAATTGTTACCATAGTTTTCGTGTGCAGGTCGACATCGTGTGTAAGCCGAAACCCATTTGTGAACCAAAAATCATAGTTTATATTTAGGTACCCCTTTGTCAATTTCCAGATCAATCGCTATTGAACTCGTAAAAATCGATATTTTGCTCCAAATAAATTGTGTTTATTCTATAACCTGATTTGCCACATCTTTCCAAACCTTAAAAACCTGTAATTCTGAGACCATAACAAAAAGTAGAACTGCGTTTCCCTTTCGGCTGAAACACTTTTCACATTTATTTTTCCGCTGGAAGGAGTGCTACACGCTGCGGTGGTTTGTACAATTCTAAAAATGGCGTCGCGAAAAATCACCTGGAGTAGCATTAACTTTAACGCTCGAAACTTCGCCTCCTTATACTACTTACTGCAATATTTAATTGTTTCAACCTTGCTTGAAAACCTTATTCCCCGTATTACTGCGGCTTCTACATTTTGGGGAGTTGAAAAATCAACGGTGAAGCGTTTGGTTTTTCGGCTTTTGCCTACCTATTCAAGGAAATATTAGTTATACACCCCCTATCCCAAAAGCAATGCAATACGTAGACTAATAAGTTTTAATATTTACTTCATCGATTAAAGCTTTGTAAAAGTCGACAGCAGTGCACGTCTGATTCTAGTTTTAATTATCAGTTTTGAATCACTGAACTACCTCGCTTATGTTTTTTGTATTCGGTGCAATTGTATATCAGGCACGACCGACAGACTTTGTGCGCAGGCGCTCGGCAAGGCTTTCTCTGGCTTTTCCCTGCGAGGTACTGCGGCTCAAATTTGGGAATGCAATGGACCATCCCTCGGTCAGGGCGTGTTGGCAAGTTTTGATAGAACCCTCACACCAGCCTCGTTCTGGATCGTATGCCTCGTTCACAAGGAAAATGTCTTCTCCCGCGAACGGTCGCTTGGCCCACTCTGCAATGTCCTTCATTGTGAAATGCGTTCCGGGTTTCTGGAAATGCCTGTTAGAAAGAATAAAACGTTTTCAACGTTTTTCTATACATTATTCGAAATCCACACTCTAGGAACAGTAATTTCGGTCAAACTTGACCATATAAGGCTATTTTTACGAAATATGAAAATTTCCCTTTGATTATTAGTAAAAGTTAACAATGAACAGAACTGAATCTTATATATATATATATAGAGATAGATAGATGGATGGACGGACGGACGGACGGACGGATGGATGGGATGGGATGGACGGACGGACGGATGGATGGATGGATGGATAGGGTCATCCTAGAATAGAGTAGAGAGATACATAGCGAAATTTTTATTCGGATATCTTAAGCAACTTTAAGTGCCTGAGCCCCTGCAAACTTTGGTAATTCAGATTTTTTAGTTGTTTACGGATAATTTGTTAATCACTTGAATATTTTTATATTTGTTTTCATTCTGAAATCTTATTTTATTGAGAATCGCTTTATTCATGATTGTAACTTTAGCTTAATTATTTATTTCAGTTGACTACACAAGCAGACATTCATACTCTCGGATTATAAGATCGGGTTTGGGTAAGGATTATAATTGTTTATTCCTGTGTTAAATTTGACTGTTTAAGTAAGACCGAAATACAGTCTCAGACCGTCACATCGGGACCCTTGCTTGGCCATGAGAGACCTACCAAGTGATCAAAGCTCGCACTCACATTTATCAAAGAACACGCTACATCTTTCTAATGAGTTTTAAGTTTGGCTAAATTATATAACAGACAAACTATCTTCTATTAGTATCACCCAACTAGTGGACTATTGCAAATCCTGCATTTTGATTGGCTACGCTACTAGTGGTCTATTAGT
>JAOEHV020239137.1:0-12581 GCA_025447995.2 Isaurus tuberculatus | reverse complement strand
GGCCAATTCTGGGTTCCCATTAACGCGCCGCGACGCGTATTTGACGCGTGAAATTTGAAAAGGTCGCGCGACCTTTCGGGCTACTTGCGTCCCTTGGACGCACAGGAATCGCTAAAATACATGTAATATATCTGTGTCAACATAAGATGGAAAAACTTTTCGACAAACTATAATCCATTATCCTTCGTCGATTCGATCTGCCGCTCGTAGTTCAACACGGCCATGAGAAGACTTTTTTCCTTGTGAAGCTTTTAAATTTTGGGACCCCTCAGTTTTGGAAAGGACCCCCCCATTTTGGCAGGCTTTGGGTCCCAAGGTCCCTTGATATTCAGAGCTAGCGGGAACCCTGCCAATTTGCTACCAGTCAGAAGTTTCAGTTCGCCATCATAACAATTTTATGAAAAAAAAGAACAGTATAACAAACAACGTATAAAGTATAACGAGCTTATAGTATAACATACAGTTTATTCTGTCTACGTTGACTAGTTAGACGTCCTTAACCTTTCTGTTTTTCTCTCCTTCAGATATCATCCATTCTGGCGATAGTTTATCAGTAAAAGAGGACGTAAAGATGCCAGTGCAAGGTAGGTTTTAGTTTGTCACTAGATTATTTCTTTTTCCTACATTCTGGTTCTTGTTTTTTTTTAGTGGAACTTTTTTTTTGGTTTGTACTTCTAAAAATTGATTTTGTTTAATCTGCAGGAGTTAAGGTTTCCAAAAGTTTTGTCAACCCTCTCCCCGAGAAATTTGAAAATTTTATGCCCCTAAAATGCAATTCTTTACAATCTGAAAAGTCAAACCTCAAATGCCGTAGTTGGCGTTTGCTACTGTTAAACATTAGTTTTAAACTAAATTGACTGTCGGTATCTAGCCAAAATGTCCGAGGAGGCAGCTCACTAAGCTGCCAGCTGGCTGGTTTTGAAAAGCTTGCAAAGGGAACTTACTTACTTACTTATTTACTTATGCTTATCGCTCAGTGATGATCATAAACCGTCGACGAATGTACTCCAACGCACCCTCTTCTAAGCCATTTGGAGATCTGAGGCCAAGACTTGCCAGCTTTTTTGCCTTCGTCCTCCACTGACCTTTTCCATGTGTTTTTGGCCTTCCTCTTCTTCTTTTCCCTGCTGGGTTTCCAGCCCAGTCTTGCTATATCCGTGGTGAAAGAAAGGGAACTGGTTGCCTGAAATGTTTTAGAGCTCTTCAGAAGACGAGCTCTAGTTTTAATCCCTTTACTGCCTAAAAGAAGACAAGTTTAACTATTTAACTGTTGTAAGGGATAAATATGAAAAGCGGCCAAGAAAGAAAAAAGGTAGATGGGTGGGGTGGGGAGGAAAGACAGCTTTATCGAAGGAGAGCACACGATATGTTTACCAATTCACTAAATGCTTCTATGGTGGTTCGAGAAATTGTTTGTTTCTTATTCATACTTGCGGTTAGTATTGACCAAGCCTGTCTCAATTCCCCATTGCCGTTGCCACTAAATAATCCCTCTTCTATCTTGACACTTTTACTTATGATTAACTCTTTTCCTATCACGCACAGGAACATGCTCGCGGTGTGGTTATATCTCCAGTCAAACTCTCTGTAAAGCCTGTGTACTCTTAGAAGGTCTAAATCGTGGATTACCCAAGTAAGTTGTTGTTTGTTTGACAAAATATCATAAAATGTGGGTTGTAGCTGCTTCGATTTGCGAAAGTTTTTGTTATTTGTAAATTGAAGAGGTTCAATGTAAAATAATTTTCTTTTGGTTCCAGACTTGGGATAAAGAAAACAAGTAAGGCTGTGGTGAGTAAGTTTTAACATTCTCCATTAAAATATAGTACAAGTATTAGCGTTAGGTCGTATAACAGTTTTTGGAAATGTAAGCATAACTGTTAACATTTTGTTTAGACAGTAGAATAAAAAACAGAACATATAGCGATGCTTAAGACATACAGAGATACATAGAGGATATTACATGCCCGCACGTGGATACGAATTTTATCTTCGAGTTTTAAAGACGATATCAACTTGAACACGAGTAAATTAAATTCGTATCCACAAGAGGAGATGTATGTAATATTCTGTTTATTATATAGACACCGATGAAATACCAATTCTAAAAGTATTTCTAAAAAAATTAATAAAAATTAAATATAAAAATAAAAAAATTGGCTAGATTGAAGTAGTCATAACAACCGTGATATCTTGACATTGTGATATACCAAATTTTGGTTACTGAAGAAATCCTGGTATTTCATCGGTGTCTCTATAATAGATACATGTTCATTTCATTTGATGATGGTAATGATGATGATGGTAACAATTATGGCGAAGGTGATGGTTATGATGATGATGATGATGATGGTAGTGGTAATTATGGCGAAGATGATGGCTAGGATGATGATGATGATGATGACATGGTAATAATTATGGCGAAGGTGATGGTTATGATGATGGTGCCAATAATTATGGCGAAGGTGATGGTTACGATGATGATGATGATAGTGCCAATAATTATGGCAAAGATGATGGTTATGATGATGGTAAACTTCATCCCACGGTAGGCTTATTAATCAGTGACAGCAACAGTTTTATATCAAACAAAATCAAGCCAAACAAAAACCCGTTAAAAGAAAACAAGTGGCTTCAAACAAAATACCAAACAGCGAACGAGTACAAACAAAGAGAGAGGGGGAAAGGGGAAAGACCGCCTGTCCGAAAACTAAGCTTTTTGCTTCCCACCTCTTTGTGTAAATAAATGCAAACAGACAATCACAAGGCAAATTTAGAAATGTCAAAAACGCATTGAAGCATGGCAAAGAACTTCAATACACCAGGCGCCCAGATCAAATGTCAAACAAAAAATGTCGCTGAAACAAAAACTAAAGAAATTAAAGGAGCGTAAAAATCTGAGTGCTTCAACAACTAAACAAGAACTTCTTTATTGGAGTTTGAAAACTGAGTCAATAAATGCGTAGAACCCAAACTCAACGCAAAGCTAAAATGGAAATCAAATAATTCTAAATAACCGTTATCTGATGATTTGACAGCCTAACGGAAAACATCGGCGTTTGTTGATAAAGTTATTCATTCAAACCAAACTAAGAATGAGTGTACTCCCACCAATAACTTACTTGTTTAAAACCTAAAAGTTAACATCTGTTCGCTTTTCGAACTAAAAAATGTGAATTTCAAAGAAAGCCAAACGTGACTGTGATGTTGTGTAGGCCTGTCACCCCATTGTAACGGAACATCTCTGCCACACAGCATATCTTTGACAATTATTTCCTGTTCTTTCTGCTAGGATTTCGCAAAGTATTAATACGATCTAAAGCTGCAGCCATAGAGCTTTCAATACGACACGCCATTTTTAGATTGGAATTGGATACGCTCGGTTGACCTATTTTGACTGACGTTGATTGCAAAGGAGCCAATCAGAATTTCCCGTCCACTGGCGGTCTTTCAACTTCCCTCTCCACTCCCACCCCCTTAGTAACTTTTTTATCATCTCCCGAGTCTTTTCGTTTCGTTTGTACTTGTTCGGACGCTCAGATTCTTTACTTTTTCCGCCCTCACACAAGACCGCCAGCTGCGCAGGCTAAGCTGTTGATAAAAATAAATTGGCAGTAAGTTGTTAAAATTCAACTTCATTTGGTTAAGTTAAACGTCTTAAATTGCAGCTGGCGAATCAATCACAGTCTTGGTAAAAAATGATCACCAGTGATTGAAATTGCATTGTATATAAAGAGGTTAACTGGATGAGGGCCATTGATGAAAAGAAGACACTGCAGTGAAATCCTGAAAGTTCTTTAGATCACTGGAAGAACCTGGAAACCCTGGGTTTTAAATCTAGCCGTGGACAATCATGGAAAATCTTTTATAAACAGTAAGCTGCGGTGCCTCTGTTAATTTGAATACTGAATTGGAATAAAGTAAGATTGAGATCTTTTATCTGTGTTAAGTATTTAGAGAAAAGCACTAGTTACTAAAAGGCTAAAAGGTTCATCTTCCCCTATTCGCTTCATTCTAAGAGGATAAATGTAATATGTTTTTTTTAAGAGTTTTTTTATTTTTTTAAAAAAAAGGGTAAATGAATATAAGTTATTTAACGTGTCCTGAACCAGGAGCTTTTAGTTTTCACATTCTGTGAATCTACTTAAAATTACTTTTTTTCTCAAGAACGCTTCAGTCATTTCCAAGAATTTTTTTTTAAGAAGAGTGACAGAAATTCGGAAACATTTACAGATATTTAGGTTATACCTAACATCTTGGTAATGCTGAAACCTCGTTTACAAACTGTAAGTAACAATCAATATTTATCACTGTTTACATTTCGAGAAATACAAAAAAAACCGTTTTCCAAGACAGGTTCTGGTGAAATTTTTACTACGTCTTGAATTAATTAAACGCTTTTGAACTAGTAGAATATAGACACGTTCACACTACGTTTGACAGTCGTGGAAAGTTGCGTCAATTGCTTTGTGCGCTTGTTGTACCCCATGATTGTCCCATCTCTTCCAACTCTGCCATCACTGTCCTCCGCCAGGTGGTCTTTGGCCTGCTCCTTCTTCGTTTACCCATGGGGGTCCATCTGTGAGATACGAATATTGGGTTTGTGGTTCTTTTATTTGCCATCCTGTTCTAGCACTAAACATCCAAAGCAATAATTTTTTAAATGGCTAACGGCTTTGCTGGGAGCTAGACTATAGTGCATTAGTTCCATTTTTAGGTGCATCAAAACCATCAACCGCTGAACAAAACAAAATCTTGGTTTGTTAAGGCCGTAGGAACTGCTTGAGGAAATTTAGATTTTCTCTCCTTTTCTTTGCATGCTTAAAATGGTGACTCCTTTGTTTCCGTTTTTGCTGTTGACTTTCTCCTGCTTACATCTGAGGTTGACACAGTTAGTTTAGATTTACACCGGTTAGAAGAACAAGGCAGTTGTTCGTTGAATTTCTTTTTGTATTCCTTATTGGTGAAGTAATATACCCACGGGTTTACGAACGAGTTTGACCACGCAAGCATACTGAATGGCAGTGTAAAGGGAGCATCTCTCATTTCAAGTACGTTCTTTACACGCAGTATCTCCATAGGCAGCCAGCATAAAGTAAGAAGGATAGAAGTTGTTGCGCACATGCGCAGAAGGCTAGACCTTAGTTTCCCAGCAGCGGTTCTGTTTACAGCAGGAGATCGTTTTGAATGAATCCAAATGTGAAGGAAGATAATCCAAGTGAAAATCATAGGAAGAATGACCATCAAAAAGATTTCAGTGATTTCTATGTAAATTTCCGGCGTTTCACGGCGAAACATTGAGCTGGGAATGTTACAAGATGCGGCTATTGTAGTAATAATAGCAAGGTAGATGAAAATTCGACTCTTGGTGAACTGGTAACGGTACTATATTGGTCGGACCACGGCAAACCATCTTTCGATAGCCAGGCATAGTACAATAAGTACTGATATTTTACACAATGTCGTTAAAGATGGATAGGCAATGTTATACAAATCTGTTTCTTGCCCTTCAAAAAGTTGTGCGAAGCCCATACCAACCATGATAGCACCTATAGAAATGAAACGGAGACCAAATGTTATAATTAGTTTTAATCACATCATTTCCTATTTATATTTTTTCACTTTTTTGGTGAGGGGAATTTGTGTTGTGTCTAAGATATAACACAGAAAATGGACCCGGTTTCTTCTCGGTATTTTGTGTGCAGGACCTAAAAAAGTTAATCTTCTACTGTTTTGGCTCTGTGCTTATTGTCTGAAAACCCAACTATTTGATGTCTCTGGTTTTCGTATTCAAAAGTTTTCTGTTTTTCATAATCATTGTTACGAAATTATTTGGGTTTGTATATATGCACATAAATAATATCATGTAAAAAGATACACAAAAATGCTATCGGATTGAATGAATTCATCCCGGAACGAAAATCATTTTGGTATCATTTACACTAGCCGTTCTTTTAATACAAAAAAATTAAAAAAACACTGGGGAAGTCAGGTTGGCTTAGTGGTTATCGTTCACGCCTCCCACCACTACGGACCCGAGTTCGAATCCTGGGGTTCGCACGTAAGCTGAGATTTGTCGATCTCAATCTGACTCCGAGGGTTTTTCTCCGGGATCTCCGGTTTTCCTACTGCCTTAGAATCGACTTATACGCCAAAATCTGTGCCGTCGACCGCTTTAACATTAGCCTCTGGCTAGGGAGATTGGGCAACCACTCCCTGCGTGTAAAGGCGTTAAATCAGTAAAGTATTTATTTTATTTTTTTAAATCACTTTAAAATGGCATAGCTCACCTGTAACAGCGTCGACGATTCCAAGTGTAAAGATGATAATATTATATGCTTTTTGAAGCATCTGTCGATTTCTCACAAGAACGATCGACAGTAAAATGTTGCTGAAGAGCGCCAGAAAGCCAATGAACAAAAGGCCGATTCCTTTTCCAAGTTGAAAACTTTCAAGCCCAGCGTCATTGCTTATAGTTTTGTTTCGGTGATTCATCTTTTCGATGTTTTTCGTTTCTGTTCAGTGTTGGTTGTTCTCTCTAGGGCAGCTTTTTAATCCACTTACTGCGATGATTTAACATTTTAACAGAGTTGATGAACTTCGGTTGTTTGTTTAAAAAAATAATCAGCAAGTCAGATATCAAATATATTATATATTGTTCATTTTACCTAAAATAGGATTCATTTTATTTATTTTGTTAAAAAGTAAGCTGGACAGCCTCGGAGGAGGAAATTAAAAGTCTTTGTAATCTGACTTGATAAGAAACTTTATTTAAAAACAGTGCTCATCTTTTTAAAATCTCTTTCTAGTGCGCTTTTCAATCAAATATGGACAGGGTAATAATTGATTTTACTTTACAATATATTTACAACATGAATCAATAATTTACGACCATTGAATTAAACTTTCACGTTTTCCGGAGCGTTATTGTCAGATAAATCTAAACATCCGCTGTGTTAAAATAATATTTAGTTCAAAGCTTACAAATCAAATATTATATATCCATTTGTTGTTGTCAGTTAATAAAAGCAAAATGCATCGAAAAAAACTGAAGTTTGATTTATCAGCATTAATTTTTTTGATATCTCAACCACGCATAATTTTATTTTAAATTAATTCAGCTGTGATCTAAGGAGAGATATGCGCACGATTGCGCATTTACCAAATGTTGCATGCTTTTTCGACGATTGACAAATATGTGACTGCAACCACTTTTCATTAAGAAACAGTTTGATAAATATGTAAGTTTTACACCGTTGAAGAATAAAAAATGCTGACGTTTCGGACTGTAGTCCTGCGTCGTCACACACTTCACTCCGACGAAGGACTACAGTCCGAAACGTGAACATCTTTCATTCTTCTGCGGTGTAAAACTTAAAAATTTATCAAACTCTTTCTTTATAGAAACACCGAAGCAGCAAGCCATTTTATCACTTTTCATTAAAATCATTTGAGTCGTAAATCAATTAAGTTCCAATTTTGAGACACTAAATCATGAAAACTATCCCTGTTAAACTTTCTAAAATTCCCATTGACTATTGAATTATGTTCGTTGAAAACTCCACACCAAGACAATTTCCTACATGTAAAAACCATGCTATGGTCGACAATACTCTTAGATGGACAGCTGAGTACTGGAATTTTTGCCCATTTTAGTGGCTGAAAGTATTTGATACTAGCACGAATGCGCTATCTATATACTTGTGATTACCATTCCAGCCACATCCTACAATCATTATGCCTTACTGATCCTAATTATCTCATATGGTAACCTGAGCCTACACGTTTTTGTTAGCTATTCCATGCTGACGAAGCCCAAAAGGGCCTTATGCTGTGCTAATAAAACTTTGGCAATGCAGCTAACCCGTCAGTGGGAAATCCCTGACGTTCTAATTAACAAAAAAAATTGTCAACGCCTGATAACACTCAAAAGCGGTATTATTTCTGGTATATTTAAGGAGTAATGCTCGCTACCAACGAGTCTTTGGAGCCCATATAATTATACCAACGCCAAAACTGATTCAGTATGAGCTTTCACGATCATTGGACGACCCTTCAGTAGAATTGGCAAAAATTGCATCAAAAATATCCCTTTTATCTTGCACTTCCGGATCAATAGTGGTCTCGTCTGTGGATCCATATCGTCCTCTACATTGACTGCAACTACTGCTACCCATCCTCTTGTTCAAAAACTTGTAACACTTGTATGTGGTTAGCAAGAATGCGTGACATGTCATGAGAGTGAGTAACGCTGCCGTAACATTTCTTCGGACGTCTTCATCCTTGAGGAAGCGTAACGCAGCGAGTGTACATAGAAGTGCAAGGTATATGGTTTCTAATGTGTTCGTTCGGTGGGATCGGTACGGTTGCATGTTGCTATGTAATGCCAGTATAAACACGCACACCAACACCATCCAAACCTACAAGATATAAAGAACGGCCATAAGCTCTACGGAGTTGTACAAGCAAAAGGCCTTCAGGTAAATCTTTTACACTTTTTGCCTCAATAGCATGTGCATTAAAGTTTCCAGTAGGGTTTCAAAAGCAAAGTTTAGATTTTTGATAAAAAAGTTAAAAAACTGTGCGAATATAGGTTTCCTTGATACTAACTTAATGAGCCCGGCATCTTGACGATAAGAGCCCAATATTTCCTTGTAACATGAGCCCGATATCTCCTTGATAATATGAGGTCGATAATTCCTTGATAATAATTTTATAAGCCCGATATCTCCTTGATGATATATGAGCCCGATATTTTCTTGATAATTTAAGCCCGATTTCTCCTTGAAAATATAAGCCCAATATCTCCTTGGTAATTTATGTCCTATATTTCCTTGATAATATGTGCCCGATATCTCCTTGATAATATAAGCTCGATACCTCCTTGATGATATGAGCCCGATATCACCTTCATGACATGAGCCCGATATCATAAATACTGCTCCTCCGTTGTCATAGAGACGTTTTTCAAAGAATGGTTGACTCGTTTACGATTATGCAACAATTTTCAAAAAACCGATATCTTCTTTGAAATTGCTTCCATCACTTTATTTGCTTTATAAGCGTTTTCAAGTTTTTAACCCTAATTATTTTTATTTATTAACCGCCTTAAGTTCTCTGCTATTCAAACAGATTGTACACAATGACGTTAGCATTTATTTGCCCAATCGCTAGAATGTTTGTGGACCGATTTGGGGTGTAAGTACAAGTAATTACTTACCTGTTTGGCATTCCAATTAGGAATGAAGACATAAGTCGCAATCACAATGACGCGGCGACCGAGGTCCACTGCCCACCACCATAGGCATCCTCTCCTAAGTCCGCTGGTCAGTGTACCAAAGTATTGCGGATCCACTTTCCATATTCCACGAGTAAGAAGGATAACTATAATAGGCGGTGGAACGACCAAAAAGACCAACACGAAGATGGACGCTACCATCATTCCGAGATGATGTCCACGATAACACTGTATGCTGCCGTCGTAGAAGAATAAAAACTTGTTCCCAATTTTGGGGCAGTGCTGGATCAGAAAGGTAGTCTGTACTAAATACGTGTACATAAAAAGCACTATCAACCAGAAAGCTTGTAGTGGAGAGTTCTTGCGGAACTTAAAGCGAATGAGGTAGTTGGCGCTAAGAATATAGAACACCGCAAACACTACAAGTGTGACACATGGCATTAAATAACCGAGTGCCACTTGATAAAGATTGTCCATTTTGTTGACGACGCACGTGTGAAAGAGGTAAACCAGGGGACCACCAAAGTTGAACATGTCTGCCATGAATAAAACGACCGTCTCTACTTTACCGTTGGGGTCAAATATATAGGGTAGCATTTGAAACACAAAGAGCGGTCCACGGAGATCATTTGAGATGCCAACGTTTAACCAGATGACCAAGACACAGAGTGTTATCACAACTAAAACAACAACAGCGAAAATCCAGCCGGATCCCTCACACTTCAAGCACTGGAAGCTACGCAGTCCTACGCTCAGCCCAGGCTTACACTGACCACACAACGTTCCTTGGCGACCTTTGGCACACTGGAGGTTTGGGTTGCGTTGGTCATACTTACATCCAGGAAGTTCGTCGCTTCTGACGCAACTGCAGTACTTGGAAGGGCAAAAGTACGTTACAAGCTTTCCACTGATCATACCAGCCCAGTAGCCTTCTTCTAGGAAAACCTGGTGGCCATCAGAACACCTTAAACATACAATTATAACTCATTTTAAATGATTTCATAGTTATGCAAATGTTAAACAAGAAAAAATGAGGGGAAGGGGGGGGGGGGGGTCAGGATGACCGTCATTTCTTTCGCTTCTTGAATTGAACTAGTGTTTTAGCCCGGCGTTTGGACCAGTGGGAGGTGCTAAGATTTTCAAGGGTTTGTTTTTTTGTTGTGTGTGTTGATAATTTGTTTTCTTCTGTCGCCTTCAAACCATTTAAAGAATGTGACGGGTACCTTGATAACGTTGCCGCTTTTAGATAGAAATATAGTATACTAACAATGGTAATAAGTTTGATAATAGATACGATTATGAGCATTAAATAATGTTTTACATACTTACTGACACACTTCAATAGTTCTTAGAAAAGTTATTCAACAAATGTAAATGTGCAAAATTTGTAATTGTACCAAGACAAGCATCGTTTAAATGTGCGGAGCACATGATTCTTATGGCGATGATTGATGTAAAGATCGATACCTTAAAATTCCTGATATTGACTTATCACATACACATTGCCCGTCATGAAACTTAAAGCCGGGCCAGCATGGCACCGGGCGGACTTTGAAGGAAAACTGATTTTTCAGTGTAGAAAACACATCAACAACTGTTATTGTTGCGTTATAATTGTCTCCTTCATCAGTCAGCTTATGATACTTTTCCTCAGATGAAACACTGTGGAAACAACAATATCAAGATCAATAATAACAAAAACTAACTACAGTAACAATAACAGCAACAATAATAATAAGAAGAAGATATAAAAGAAGATAAAGAAGAAGAAAGAGGAGGAGGAGGAGAAAAAGGAGAAGGGGAGGGTATGTTAGTTTTGGAGGTGCAGCATTAAGTTTCGCCCACTTGGCAAAAAAGCCTTCTTACCAGTTTTCTGACCTGCTAAAGCGTCATAAAGTGTTTGTGACCATATCTGGCTTCTCGTACTCGTATTAACGACGTTAAAAAACAAAGAAACACGCACAGTAGGAATAACGCGTTTTTTTCATAAGAAAATGTACGGCCATTTTTCCGGGGTTAACGAGGTGGCCGAGTTAATAATGTCGTATTAAGAAGGTGGTCGTAATAAAAATGTGAACGTGTAAACGAGGTGTTCAAAGTAAAGAGTTGATTGCTTTAACGAGTTGGTTGTAAGGGGGGGAGGGGGGGGGTTCCACTGTAGCATATTCCTCGTAAAAAACCAAATCGTTGAATGTCATTTTCCACACAAAGAAAACTGGTTTACCCTCTGGACGCCCTCATCTCCTTTTTTTTAAATTTCTAGATCAGTCTCTAATCATGTGGATCGGTAACTAAAAATTACGAGATCTGAGGAGAAAAGCCAGCACATGCAGGCTGTGCAGTCTAACTTGCAGAATGATTTCCGTCACAAAGAAGTAATAAAGTATTATGACAGAAAAAATGAATGAAGAATTGAATGTCGAGCTCCAGAACCTAGCTCTACTGATTTCCCGGGACCTTTTTATAACTTGTCGTCTACAGCTTGAAAATAAACTATGTAGATGGCTTCTTAATCTTTAAATGGAGAGTCATTTTTTTTCACTTGCTTTCCGAACACTTTACGTGTATGTATGTGTGTGCGTTTCTCTGTTATCACCAATCTGTCATAACCACTTTCTTTTCATTATCAACATTACTCTTTGCAAAGTAAGAGGAGGATCTTCTTGTATAAACCAAACAATTTTGTATAATAATTCTCGTTGTTTATCAACCGAATGTATTTCTTTTTATTGAAAAAAAAACTCACAACAAACTAATACATTGGAAACTTGTCCGCTGTTATTTTTATTCAACAGACTGAAGAAATTTCAATAAAAATCATTACCTGTACATAAAAGGAAAGTTACTGTTCGTCAGGGGGGACAACACGTGCATTGTGTTTTCCATCAGGAGACCTTCAGGGTGTGACAATGATGTAATGGTGTACACAGAATGGTTCAATTCATCGACGCCTTTGACTTCCAGAGTAACATTTTGACCAGGCGACAACTAGTTAAAAAAAATTAATTTATTAATGACAACAAAAAGAAAACGTTTCTAAGCAGTTTTGCACAAACGATTTATGCTGCACGTCCCACAAATTCCATGATTTTCAAGTAAATACGATTTTAAAAGCTATATTGGAACTGGCGTTTATTTCCAGTTTCTGTAGTGCTGAGTGAAAGAGAGTTTTTTTTTTTTTACTTTTACTGCAAGAAACACTAATTCATAACAGGTTAGTTCCACTAAACTTGGTAAATCAGCTTTCCAACAACCACAAGGTCCCCAGTCAGGGCCGTAGCCAGACACAAAATTTAGAGGGGGCATTTTCAAGAAACGAAAATATTTCAAAGTTGGTTTGCTACAG
>JAOEHV020239040.1:0-12581 GCA_025447995.2 Isaurus tuberculatus | reverse complement strand
TTCATAAAAGGGTAATTTTTTAAAAAGTAAAAATTAAAAAAGTTCCAGTCTCAGAGAGAGTATATAACTTTTACTTATTTAGTAGCGTTATCAGAGTGATTTTCTCTTGTTCAGGACATGTATAAAGTTAACATACTACAGTGTATAAAGCAATATTTAATCGACTGTCATCAGCCAACAAATGTTCTTGAAATAATTTATCTGTAAGAAATAATTCTCAATAGTAAATGCCAATATTAAGTTTTTTATTTTTTAGGTTCAGGGGCTGGCATCTCATCCACCCGTAAATTTTTTTGTAAGGTTTTCACAAATTATGGATTGGGACCAACAATACTTAATTCTTTGTCATAAATATGAGATAAGTTTAAAAAAAAACGTTTTGTTGCTATAGTGGTGGTGGGTGGGTCTGTTAAATATTTAATACTTTTTAGTGACAGTGTAACATTATTTTATTGTCAGTGTTGTTTTGGGACTGCTCAACTTTTCTAAAGGCTTTTAATAAATAGGTGACAGGCCTCTCACTGAGAGGTTTACGATCGCACGTGCATGCCTTGACAAACACCTAAACTGTCCAAGGCGTGTGATCATTCCGATGCCTTAACTACAATTATCACTTAATTTCTTTTTCAAACGTTTTTTTTGTTTATATTCATAAAGGTGATATGATTTCAAACAAAAGTTTTAAATATATTTGCCTAAACTATGGCTTTTTCTATTGGATTTTTTATTCAATTAACTTATGTCCACAATATTCTTTCCAAATGCCCACTCATATAGCATAACCCAACTGAGCGCTCACCAAGCATCTTGTTTTCAAAAGATATGAGGTTGTTAAAAGATTGCATGCAATAGCATGCCTACATTTTGCGAGGCATGCAATGTCCCACATGCCTGCTTTTAATCTCAGTGAGAGGCCTGAGGTGACACAAATTGTTGTAATCCAGCATCTCCTTTTTTTGTAAATTTTCTTATGAAATCAGGGGTTCAAGAGGTTTGAGTGTCTTCATCTTCTGACACAATTTTTATTTTTTTAGAATGAATTACCCAGTGCAGTTATATTCATTTTATTTGTAAAATAAAATATTTAATTACTTATTGTGTTTACTAAGTATTATTTTAATAATTATATTTTTTGCAATTACTACTGACAGTGGTGAAGACCAAGATGGCACTGTAAAAGACTCAATTGATTTTATATTGCTGAACTTTGCCGAGATGAACAAGCTGTGGGTGAGAATGCAACACCAAGGTCACACGAGGGAGCGAGAGAAGAGAGAGCGTGAACGGCAAGAACTAAGGATTCTTGTTGGGACCAATCTAGTGAGACTCAGTCAACTGGAGGGAGTAGATGCAGAAAACTACAGAGTTGTGAGTATCTGTTTAGATATTGAGTTCTGGTAAATAAATACTGATAGTACATAAAATGAATTTGACCATTTAAAATTAGAAGACAGTACATTTTAATGCTCTTTCATGTGTATGTACACTGTGTCTGATATTGTAAAATTTACAATCTCAAGCTGTTGATCTTAGATTACATCTGACTACTGCCCACAAATGTGATGAGTGTGGATGACTACATGTATGCACTCCCACATAGGACTGATCAGTCACCACCAGGTGCACAAAACCTGATAAAAGACAAAATTTTTATGCCAACACTGAGGGGGGACCCTGCTCCAGAAGGTCTTGCTTTGAAACAGGATTTGGAAGCAATGTTTGTTCACTTTTCTAATCATAATTTATTGTTTTTGCTTGGCAGCCACATGGTTTGCACAGTTGTTAAGGCCATTGCTTTTCAATTCAAAAACATTGCTGAGAAGAAAGGAGGAAGAATAAAATAAACTGAAAAATCCAGAAATTGAGTAAAGTAAAGTGATACATTTATATTGCACCTTTTCCATATGGATATGCTCAAAGGTGCATTACAATAATCAGGTTACCCCCTCCCCCAAGAGTGCCTCCTTAACCCCCTCCCCCAAGAGTGCCTCCTTAAAATGACATCTGAGTATTTCCAAAATGGTGGGTCTTTTGTGCCCTCTTTTCCTCAATTCTAAAAAAAAACTTAATAAAAAAGTTTTTCCATAAATTGCTTTTAAAAAACTAATTACAGTCAATGACGAAATTCAGTAAATATTGATATTGAAAAATCTATTAAATCTAAATTTAAAATACTCTTAGAACTATTCTTGCAGATTTTCAGGAAAAGATGAATTCCTTTAACTACCTCCTAAAAATGTGCAAGCTAGCACTATTGATAAGAGTGTATGAAAGAGAGTTCCACAACTTTGTTGCATGGTATAAAAAAGTGCACTACCCTGAAGCCGAATTACAGGAACAGGGAACCTGACCTTATGTCAGGCTCATAATTTTTGTCAAATTTCCCCACTCTTTGAGATCTAGATGAATGAAAAATGTCTGACCCTGGGGTAATACACATTGGTCTGATCCTTACTCCTAGTATGCCCCCCTCCCTGGGTACTTAATATTGATAGGTGCTTTAGTGTTTGATCTGGGAGAGTAAAACTCTATCAACACTTTGTAAAGCCAGAGATACTGAAAGCACCAAATGAATCCACTTATCTGCTAGGCTTGTATTTAAAAGTATGAAATTCATATATATGTAGCTGCCTGTGTTTTTGCATTTAATATATTTTTTTCTTACCATCCCTGTTAAACATTTTTGCCATCCAAGATGACTGTTTGGTGATCTCCTAGATTTCAAAGTGCCAAAGGAAATAACTAAATTCAAGTGAAACTAAGATGCAGTATAAATTATTAACTTTGTTTAAAATACTTAGAATGTGCTTCCAGCTGTATTGGAACAAGTTGTCAGTTGCCGTGATGCTATTGCACAGGAGTACCTCATGGAATGTATTATTCAGGTATTCTAGAACATAAACATGAATTTAATTTAGATTTAATGACACTTAGGAGTGTTGAAAGCTGCATGATCAGGAAAATTTTGAAGCTAAACTTTAGATAGTAAAAGTGCTGAGGTTCTGGAGCAGGCTGGAAATGATGAAGATGTCAAGGTCTTTGTGAAAATTGTTAAAAGGAGCCGGTTACTCTTAGGTGCCAAATAAATGGGGGGTCAGAATAAATGGGAGGGTTGGAAAATTTTTGAAAACCTAATAAGCAGCTGTAGGGGTTTTAATAAAGGGAGGGGAAAGGTTGGAAATCTAAATTAAAAAAATTATTAACTGTACACATTACCATTATAACCTGGCATGATTACAACACAGCTACAGACATCATGTGATTTTTGTGGTCAGTTTCAGAGATGGACTGTTTATTCTTTGTCTACAAATGAGATGAACTGTCTTGTCAGCGCTTGTCTATCTTTTTAGCATATTTGTTTAGTTTTTTTTTAAGTTTTCTTTTTATCCAGGGAAAAAAATTGATGGTGCCATGGTAAACTGAAAAGTCTCCCATTTTGATCATACTAAATGGCAGTACACACACAAAAAATTGAGATTAGGAAATCTTAAAATTTGATTAGTAGGGGGTTCCTAAAAAGGTGTGGGGGAGGGGTCAGAAAAAAATCAAAATTTTAATACTTGGCGGGGGCATTTATTTTGCACACAAGAGTAAGATAGTATGAACATTACATGTGCTGGAATGGAAATGGATAAACCTGTAAAGCAGGTTCTTTTAAAAACTAATAGTAAAAGGGGATATGGTAAATTGGGGGGGGCAACTTAGAAAGACAAGAATATGGCACATTAAAAAGGGCACGAGAAGGAAGAGTTTAGTTGGTTACAAAACTTTGGAAGGTTGCAAATGGAAAGCAGCCATCAGGAAAACAAATGATGACACAGCATGCTGGGAAGAGTGCAATGAAACTGTTGTTGTATATCTAGAGAAAATATTTATAGCATTGATTCAAAATTTATAGAAATAATGAAATAAAGGAATAATACTTGACTTATGTGCCAGCATCAAAAAGTAAATCCAATTTAAATTATTAACAGGATAGCATTTATAGTGTGTATAAATAAAACAGCAGTAGTTAAAGTGGCAGTAGGACAAAACTTTGATAACTTTGATTTTTGTTTTACTTTTTCCAAGTAGTTAGCTTTGAAATAAGACAGGAGAGGAGTTTTTCATGTTACAAGTGAATATTATGTGCAAAATTGCAATTTTATGAAATTTTTATGTTCACCTTGCCTTTCTGTGCCTTGCCATGCTTTGCCTTCCTCTACTTGCATTGCCTAGCCTTTCTCTGCCTTGCCTCGTCTTTCCTCCCCTTGCCCTGCCTTGCCCTGCCCTGCCCTGCCTTGCCTTGCCTTGCCTTGCCTTGCCTTGCCTTGCCTTGCCTTGCCTTGCCTTGCCTTGCCTTGCATCACCTGGCCTTTCCTCCACTTGAATTTCCTCGCCTTAGATTTCTATATAATTTATTAACTCTACATTTCAATCAGTTCTTCATTTCTCATTCATTTTTTCTTCTTTTAACCAGGTATTTCCAGATGAGTTTCATCTCCAGACACTGAACACATTCTTGCTTGCCTGTGCTGACCTTCATCAGAGTGTCAATGTCAAGAATATCATAATTGCATTGGTGGACCGACTAGCCTTGTTTGCTAACCGTGAGGATGGTGGCATTCCAAAGGAGCTGAAATTATTTGATATTATGTCTGAGCAAGTATCCACAGTTATTCAGGTATAATTTATAGATTGAAGTTTTACTAACAAAATAATATTGTTTTGTCAATAAAAGTGTTTAGAATTGTATCATATGATATAGCATGTTTAATGTTTGAAAAAGGTTTGATAAGAAAGCACAGCTATTTTTAACAATTTTAATGTAGCTAATTATAGATAATAATAAATTATAGCAGCTTTTTGATCTGCTCATTGTTTTGAAATTTGAAGTATAGTTAGTGGAAAGGTCCACTCTTAAGTAACTTTAAATAATTATAGATTGCTAGACAAGTGTAAAGTAACAAAAAAAATCAAGCACTTGTCTGAATGTTGTGGGGTCATCAATTTACATATTACCTTTCTTTAGCACTCACACTGTCGGAGTGCTTTCATGTGAAGATGACACCGTCACTAACATTACCCTTTGTTTTGTGCAGGCCCGCCAAGACATGCCCACAGAAGATATAGTCTCTCTTCAGGTGTCACTGATCAACTTGGCTCTGAAATGCTACCCTGAACGTGTTGACTATGTGGACAAAGTACTAGAGTATACCATCACCATTTTTGGCAAACTCAATTTCACTCAGTAAGATTTGATCTCAACTCTTGTCCTTGTCTGATTCTTTAATATTACATAGAGACATCAAAATTTAAACAGATAATAGGATTTGCTTTGTAAATCAAAACTGTTTTGGAACACTCAGTGTTTACTTGTTAATATTTATTATAACCATCGCACTCTGTCTGATTTATAAAAATTATGATTTGGGGAATACAAAGATTGACCATACATAATGTTAGAATTTGTTAGAATTTACAATGTTACTGACTTTGCAAAATTGCATGCCTTCACAGCCTTTGTTTCTTAATATGTTTTGGTGACAAGGTGGCCTCTCGTATACCCTAAGCTTGAAGGTTTTTTAGGGTCTCCTCACCTAACAACATGTTGTATCCTATAAATTCATTGGTTTGTTATGGCTAATAAAAAGATGATGATAATGAGAATTAGAATAATTCTTAAAAATTCGAGTTAAAACAGGGTATATTTAGTTGTGGAAGATTGAATTGGTTCTCACTGGATGTTTTATTTAGTTGTTAACTGGTAAAGGTAACTGGCAATGAAGCTCTAAGTATCAGCATACTGTAGCTATATTAAGAGCCCTGAAGATTGATAATTTTTTCAGGCAGATTCTTAAAGGGGCGCTTTCCCTTTTCCAACATTTTGGTCAAATTTCGAGACCTTTTTGGCTCATATCTCATTGATGAATATTTGGAAATTTCCAAATCCCCATCATAGCGACCTAGATTCGTAAACGAGAAGAACTCGTAAATGTTTTCCGATTTTTTAAAATGAGGTTTAAACAGGCGGAAAAGCTGCATTGGAAAAGCTGATATTTTAGAGAAATTCAGATAGTTTTAGTGAGTTTTAGGAATGTTTGAATTTTTTTTGGAGTTGATATTTAAGCTACAGATGCCAAACCGTCTTCAAACCAAAGCTACACCTTGTACTATTTGGAGTGATGGTTTGACATTTGTACTCAAATTTTTTCCCCACCAAATTTTCCCTCATATTTTCTAATTATCTACTCAAATGAAAGGGGAAGTGCCCCCTTGATTTAGAAGTGAGGGTAAAAAGGGCCTGGGGACAACCTAGAAAGACAAGGATGCAGTGTGAGGCAAATATGAGATCGTGTGTTGTAATTGATGATGCTTTTGATTGTTGTTGTAAATGGAAAGCAGCCATCAGGAAACCAAATGCTGGCCCTAGCATGCTGAAAAGGTTGCATTAAAATGGTTGTTGTAGGTAACTGGGAACATAATAAAAGTTAAAACAAGATGTCATGCTATGTTGACGTTGATATAAATGAAGATGGCCATCGAATGACAGTCGAAATATTATCGTGATCAACATGGAATGGCTTCTTGTTTTAACTTTTATTATACAACAGTATGCCCGAAGTAATGTATTTAATTGAGAATATTTTTACAAATTTCTATCACTTTTTCTTTAAGGCAGTATTGCAGTTTAGAAATTCTAGAAGCTGTTGAGCCTATAATTATATTTGGCTCAGTGAAAAGTCACTAACAGATCAGCAGGCTGGTTGAAAAGTTCCTTATTATTTTTGGTGTCCTTCCCCTATTTTTAGCAAAGTCTATTTTGGTAACTGAACTTAAATAGCCCTGAACACAAAAATCCATGAAATTAGATTTAGAGAAGTTTTTAGTCTGTGCAGTCGTAACAATGAAAAAACTGCTGTTGCAGTTCATCATTAAGAAATAATATTTCTTTTACCTGTATAGAATTGACAAGAACAATGCAGTTTCCAAAGAACTGATGAGATTGTTAAAGATTCCTGTGGATTCCTACAGTAACATCTTAACACTACTTAAATTGGAAAATTTCATCCCTCTTTTCAACTACTTTGGCTATGCTTCAAGGAAAGAGATGTCATTGTATGTTGTGAGTAATACTGTTGACAGCGAGCAAAGAATTCCCAGTCAGGAAGAGGTATGCTTTGCTCTACCAACTCTCACTGTTTTCTAGATCATTTTGATCATCATTATTCTCGCCACTCCTCTCTTTCTGTATAAATACAATAGGATCAAAACACTCGTCTGGATAGTTGGGCAGCTTGTAGTTTGTAGCTTGTGTAGGTGGCGGTCTTGTGACAAGAAGAAGAGAAGTCGAAAATCCGAGCGTCCAAGCAAGTCCGAAAAGACTGGGGAGAAGACATAAAAGTTACTTGGGAGGGTGTAACATATTTATCCTTTCCCCAGTCTTTTCATTTTTAGTAAAACACGCTATCTATTGTTAAATTAAATTTAAGTTAAAGTATATTAATCATCCCCCTAAATAAGGTACAAACTGTTCTGTTTCGAGAGCATCTTTTTACAATCCTAAGGCAACAGTTATTCTGAAGAAAGGCTAATGCAAAAAATGGTCTGCTTTATACTGTACTGGTGCTGATCAAACATTTCAACTTGGAGTCGTTTAAAAACATGCATTTAATTTTGCATTGTTAACAATAGAATTCTTTCTTTTTGTTTGCTTCAGGTTGATGCTGTGTTAGAAATGGTTGCTCCACTTGTCTCTGACCAAGAAGACCAGCCTTCAGAACCCGTAAGTTTCTTACTTCATCATAATGTGGCTATTCGTCTTTATAGTAGTAAAAGTAAAGTAAACTAAAAGAGTGACGTTTCACAACTTGTGTCAGTGTGCTCATTTAAATGAGCTCTACCGTCGTTTTTTAGAGTAGATGAATACGTTTTCGTTAACTTCCGAAATGGGACAAAGATCATTTAACTACCTGAGCTCCTTCAGTCCCGCACCTGCGACACCTCAGTCCTCTACCTGGGATCCCTCGGTCAAGTTTCTGAAATCTCGTGGTCACGTGCTTTGGATCCCTCGGTCCCGCACCTGCAAACCCATGGTCCCATGCCCGCGGTTATTCGATTCCATGCTCACGATCCTGCATCTGCCTTTTGCTCGGGTGGCATTTAATACTTGTTTTTTAAAGGAAAAATCATGATAATTTGGAAGGCTTTCATGAACTTTTTTCAGGAAGTTTTCAAAAATTATTTTTGTAATAAACTCGGAAGACGATTTTTCAAACATCAAAAATATGGTTGCTGTTATAACATTGTATTTGCTAATATGGTTTCTTGAACTTTTTTTTAGAATTCTTTAATATATTTTCTCTTGAGGACCAGGTTCAGCCCTTACCAAAACGCGCTAATGTTAGAGATTTGTTTCGTTTTGCCTATGAGTCTTAGAAGTTTTAGAAGTGGTACTCCTTAAAATAGGCAGGCCCTTAAGAGTAAGAATGCTTTAGCATCAATTAGTGGTTGAATAAATAGCAGTTACTAGAACATCGTGGGTAAAGCAATTGGTAATATCTTTGTTATCCAGCCACAAGGTCCTTTGTTCAAACTCTGGCTTTGCCGAATGTTCAGCAACTTTATACCATGCCAAAATTGACTCGCTTTTCCATCCATCATTAAAATGACTGCAAACTCCTATTATCGGCAAACCTGTAATGAATTAGTGGGCTTTCGAGTTGGAGACTTTGCTAAGCTAAAGCTAAATCCTTTACGAGCCTAGTGGCCCATGGGACCGGCGCTTATCTCCGGTTTCTGTAGTGTTAAGCGGTTGAGAGTCGTAGACTTCCCCTGTAAGGGACACTAATCCATCGCAGGTTAGCTCCCAGCAAATGCCGGTACTCATTTACCTACCCCGGAAGGATGGAAAGCTGAGTTGGCTTAGGCGGAAAAGAAGGTCACACAAATATTCGAAAATCTCGGCTAACTGCCGGGATCGAACTGGGGACCTTGTGGTTGGAAAGCAGAGATCTTACCAACTGCGCCAACCACGTCCGCCCAAGTTAAGTTGTCCATCCACTTAAAAACAATATAATTTTATTCATTGTATTTTCTATTAAATCATATATAGTAAAGGGCAGTATGTTGGTGCTCTCCTAGGATTTTAATATTTGTGCAACTGTAAAAGCTTTCCATCTTTAGGAGGACAGTAAATAGAGTACAAGTTATTGTGTCTTTTTTATTACCTCCTTCCCAATTCTACAGACCTTTTCTAATACTAAAAGTTCTACAAAAGTCAGTACAGAATATGACCTTTTAAATAAGAGTAGTTCCCATGATTGAACAAACTAAAGTTTTGTTTAAGTTAAAGCTAAATCCTTTAATGACCCTAGTGGCCCATCGGAGCTAGCGCTTATCTCCGGTTTCTGTAGTGTTAAGCAGATGAGAGTTATTGACTCGCCCTGGACAGGACACTAATCCATTGCAGGTTAGCTCCCAGCCGAAACTGGTACTCATTTACGAACTTCGTAAGGATGGAAAGCTGAGTAAGCTTTGGCGGTAAAGAAGGTCATACAATTGTTCAAATTTCGCCAGAGCCGAGGAATCAAACCTTGGACCTTGTGGTTGGAAGGCAAAGTTCTTACCAACTGCTGCAATGCCGCCATAAATTATTGTTTGGAATATAATTTATTAAAATCTGTACTACATTGACAAACCATAACAGCAGAAGACCGAGTTGAATTCTTGCTGTCAAACATTTCATTGGAATCTTATTGATTAAAAGTTAATTATTCATTTTCCAGTCTGTGTTGTTGGACTGTAGTCACCTGTTCACTGGCCGAATGATACAGAGGAATGGACCATGTGAGGTGTTGTATGCTGCTGCATGGGTCTCAGGCGAATTCTGCGAGTATGTATAATTCGTAAGTCTGCATAATTAAATGGCATTAAATTTTATTGAAACTACAGAGTGTTTTTTTTACATTTTTTTACAATACACTACATTAGCACTGCAGGCCTTATTGTTTAATCTGCCTGTTTTAAGAACTGCCCTACTGTAAGTCAAAATAATATCTCAGTTTATTGGCTGCTATTTGTAAAGCAGTCAGTAGGAATGTGATTTGTTTTCCATCAAGAATGATTTTCTTAAAATACTTACCAATTAGAAGTTATCAATTATCAGATAGGAAACTAAATTAACCTCAAGTAATGTTTCACCATACATTTGACCAAGTTAGGAAAATCATGTACATGGTTTGGCACTCGATGTTTTCCAAAAAAAGTTAATATAATTAATATAATTATCAACACAAATACTGTGCATGATCATTGAATTTGTTTGATTTTTGCCATTGAATTTGACTCAAGAAAGTATAAAATGTATCTAGACCAAACTGTGTTTGTTAAGCAGACTTAAGTTACTAACCTTTTCAAAGACTTGGGTCAAGATTATTACAAGTGTGATGGAGAAATTCCAACTTAGTTCTTTTAAGTTAGTTAATCCTTTATCGTCGTTCATACATAACAATGTGTTCGACGTTGCATTCGGCTTGCAAACAATCTTTTCCAGAATGCCCTGTCCAGGGCATCACGGGGTGAAAGTCCCCAATCTCTCGAATCGCCATCGACAAGCTCCCTCCAAGACATTCTAGGACGACCCCTCTTCCTTCTTCCAGCAACTTGAAGATCTAAAATCCTTTTGGTGGCATTGGAGCTGCGATATACGTGGCCGAACCATCGTAAACGCCTATAATCTTATATCTTTTAAAACTTACAAAAACCGTCACTCAGTCATGACATGAATTCTTTATCAGACACTCGGCTCCTTTTATTAGCAGGTCTGGAGGTACATCAACCTTGCTTGATAAATTTCATTTAAGCCTTCTAGTTTGTTGTTTGTTAGTTTGTATTTCAAGTTTTCTGTGTCTCTTTATGTACAGCCTCCTTCCAGATATTGAAGTCACTTTAGATGCCTTACTGAAACCGAAGGCCACATCCCTTCCTGGTCACATACAAGCTGTATACGTTCAGAGCATCTGCAAATTGTACTCCAGTCTTATGAACAAAGCAGAAAAGGAGGTTTGTAGTACTAGTTCTAAAGTACAATGAATTGCTCTCCAATAATAACTACATACAGTATAATTAATATGCATTATTAATCGGTTGATTCCCAAGATAGAAATCAGGTGTTGTCTGTGTAAGTTTTCTTGTAGGATGCTGCTTAAAATATGAAATGACAAGTGTTATTTATTTTAATCTCATAGCTACATGTGTAACAATTTTTTGGTATACATATATCTTTTGTCTTAGTAAAGCATTTTTAATTTTACTAGTCTTCACATTAAATCATCTGCACTGTTTTGAACTTAACCAGGGAAACGATGAAGCAGCAAAGGAGATTGGTCAGAAGCTTATTGAACAACTGCCAATGTTCGTTCAGAGTGCAGATCTTGAAGTTCAAGAAAGAGTAAGTTCTGTCAATCTTTAAACATTCTTTATTAATAAATGTACCAGAGTAACAGAGCAGGGTCAGCTTTGGTAGAAAAGGTCGGACAAATGAGCAAAACTAGCAGTATCAAGGATTTTTTCGAGGCATTAAGCTGTAGGCTCTTAAAAAAAAACATTGAAAAGGGTCAGCGAACATAACTCATGATCAACTATAGGTTGAAATGTTTGATTATCACTGTATTGTACAGTTGCTCAGAAAAAGAAGTAACACTCAATAATTTCTGTCTTACTTAGGCCGTTACCTAAATATTGTTAACCTAGAGTTGATTTTAGACATTTTAACACATTTAGTAAAAATCACGTGCCTTTATATATAATTGTGCTGAAAGTCCCAGGGGGAAAAATTTCGGAGTACATCTGAAAGACAACCATCTCTCATCACTTGAAATCAATGTACAAGAACCTCAATTGTTCAGTACATGTATTTATCCCATTCCTTAAAAAATACAGCCAATCGGAGGCCTGGAAAACCGTTGCATATTCTGCGGTATCCAACGGGTAGTATTCCACCCGGCTTTCCCGCCATTACTTGCGAGCGACTATCGAAATGGCGCGAAAACTGTGTGCGTACGTTTCCGAAATGGCGCCAATGTTGTCGGTCAACGTCGTGAGAGTTTCTTGCATAAAGTAAAAATTGTTTTAGAGACATGGGAAGTGAACAAGAAGCTGATAAAGAACTCCCAAAGTTTTCGCTGCAGTTTTCCTAACCGAGGGAGAAATGGAAGAATTTATTATAAACAGCAGCGAAACCCTTGGACAGACAAAAATACTGGAGCAAACGTGAAGAAATTCATAGAGTCTTTAAGGAGAACCTTATCTGGAAACACGAGTTCAGAAATTCCTTCGAGCGAACCTCACAACTATCTTTGTCACTAATTAGTTAGTTGTATTTTTTAAGCATGGGAAAATTAGTTATGCAATGCTTTCTCATGGGATACCGTGGTAATACCACTTGTCACTTGTATTTTCTTCGTATACACACTCGCCTAAAGGCTCGTATGTATACGGAAAATACAAGTGACGCGTGGAATATTCCACGTTAGCATATACCCAACCAGCGAATAGTGTTTTTCGCGCGCTCTGATTGGTTCCCTAAAAAGTGAATATCC
>JAOEHV020238831.1:0-12596 GCA_025447995.2 Isaurus tuberculatus | reverse complement strand
CCCCCGCCTTTACCGTATCGTTGATTGGTTATACTTCCACATGTGAAAGAGCTGTACGCCATTCTGATTGGCGGTATCGGCTTTTTTCGCATGTGAAAATAAAGCGTATAGATTTCTACAAATGAGCTTTATGGAATAAAATTCTCGTGTCATGAGTAATAAAAACAAATACCAAATGTCTCCTTACTTCCTTATGCGAAGACGTTTCTTTAAAACTGTCAAACAAAAGTTTATCAACTATTTTTCTTTATGGCTTTGCCAGCGCACTTTTACATAGCCTGTTCCAGGCTCTCGGTCAGTGGGGACAATCAATATAGAGGGAGCGAGACGAGCCGGGTCTGGTAGAGAAAGAGGGGAGGTCTCATTTTTCTTTACCAGACCCTACTCGTCCCACTCCCGCTATTTTGATCCTCCCCACTGACCGAGAGCCTGGAACAGGCTAACTTCTACAAGGATAATCACATCAGCTACAGATGGCTTATGTTTGCTTATGCGAAAACCACAAATGACAAATTAAAACAAATTGACGTTAGGGTTTTGTGAATACTTGCTGGATAGACACCTCTGTAGATGCGTGGTGATGAGATCGTTTACGCAGAACAATCAAATATTAAGATTACAGTGGCATAAAAAAGTGAGAGAAATCTAGTTGGCATCGGGCGGGGATGATCGTCGTATCTTTTAGGGGTCAAACTTAGGGATCTGGTATCTTTTAGGGTGTCTAAAAGGTTTTTGCGCCGCCAAAGTCTAAGCTGGTATCTCTTAGGGTATCTTTTTAAGATAATTACATATTACATAATAACAACAGAAAGTGTTTGAAGTTGACGTCTCTGGAACTATTAAAAATACTTAAGAATTATAAATTTCTTCATTTTTAGCTGGTATCTTTTAGGGGTATTTCTGAATTTCCGACGTTCATCCCCGCCCTATGATATATGGGAGTCCCCCCGGGGGGTGAAGTTCTTCTCGATTAAATCTTAATTGTGTTTTCTTACCTCCAGTCGTCGTCTTAGTTCCACATTTTCATCTTTTAACAAACTCAATTGATGATGCTGTTTGGATACGCGAGCGGCTAATAACCAGCACGATTCCACCACCACTAAATACCGGTAACAACCAGTTTGACTGTTTTTGTGAGCATAATCCGCGGGTGTGAATCCATCTTTGTTTCTTACAGTGACGTCAATATTATTTTCCACCAATGATTGCAAACACAGCAGATGACCTTCGCGTGCTGCTAGGTGGGCCGGCGTGAAACCATCTTTGTTATACAATTCTGCTAGGAACGAAAACAAACACAATTAATTTAAGGCCCTGTTACATGAGGCAATTTTTTCAGCAACTTGCAACGCAATGCGTTGCCAGTTGCTGACAAAATTTCGCGTGTAACATCTCTCTGTGCAACCGGCAACGCAACGTTGCAAGTTACGGAAAACGTTGAACAATCTTCTACTTTTCGCAACGTTGCGAAGCCAGTTGCGGCGTGTAACATGTACTGGGAAACCTGCTTCGCAACGCCAATGTCGTAATCAAGCTGCTCGTCCAATAACAACAACAAAGACAACACTACTTTTTACTACAACCTTCCATCACACAAGAAGTGCAAATTAAAAAAACTTTGAACTGAAAACAGCAGACCGGCGCAGCGCAAAATTAAAACGCAAGAAACAATGAGTTACTTTGCACGCGCGACAGTCACGTCATGTTTTGATGTATCTCGTTTTATCGCAGGCAACGAACGAGGTCATCGCAAGTTACTGAAAAAAATTGCTTTGTGTAACACGGCCTTTACCATAGCATCACGAAATAGAACATGACACCATGGCACTTCCAACTCGTTTCTGCACCATTCAAAGTAGGGGAGAGGGGTAGATGAACCTTTATCTTCTCGAGGATTTGACATTTGATAACAAAGCTGTTTCCTGACTGTCGAATGGCTAAGCTAAACTCAGTTTTAGCTGAATCTGTGTGATACTAACCAAAAGTACTATCGTTGTCCTTTATGTGCGATAAGAGATACCGTAATATCTCATCTTTCCCGACTCTAGCGGCTTCATGTAAGAGAGACTTTCTGATGACGTCATCAGACACAATACCCTCTTCTACCAGCCAATGGACGCATGGCAAGTGATCATTCTAGGAAGAAAAAGTTAAGTTGTCAATTATTTTTGTATTAAGTAACAGAGGTTGTATATAAATGATTAATCCATAGAAATTATTATTTGAAGCTTTAAAAGCACGTCTAAAGACTAAACTGGAAACATGTAATTTTATGTGCAACAAATTTGCAACCTTCAAATACCGTTTAATTTATAACAACAACGCCATTTTAATTTCCGTTTTAAAGCATGCTGAGCCAAGGAAAACAGAGCCATCATGAAATATATATAAAAGTGGCAGCGGTTTTGTGGCTGGAAGCCCTTCCTAACACCAAGTGATTTTGAAGCTTACAAGAAACTGGTACGTTTATCATGACGGCCATTTCTAAAAGGACCACCAACCAAGGCTAAAGGGAATTCTTCCCCCTGGGTGATAAGACTGTACCTGCCGGATGCAAACCCGGTATTTCATGATTTCAGAGGAAATCGGGGTCTACAGTTCTCGGCGATAATAAAAGGATGATTCTTCTGTATATTTTTTTCCCGTAGTGGAAACAACTGACACCTTAGGTTAGCAACAAGTGGAAGCTAGCTATGGCTCTTATTTTTAAGCTTAATATTCTGGATTGAGTCGGGTATAAATTGTCTTGCTCTTGGACAAAACTCATTGTTGTGACTGCTGTTTGAACTTTCGAAGGTTACGAGCCCTAACAGCTCCGTACCGCAGATATAAATGGCCTTTTAATACTTAAACGTGATTTAATCATTTCATTTAGACGTTTAGAATGCAAAAGGTTTAAAAATTAAGTATCTCTTGAAGGGTCGAAAGATGTAAGCATTCAAACAGATTCTGTCTAAAAGAATACAACGACTAACCTGAACTGCAAGTGATGTTGCGGTATGCCCTTCTTGGTTGCATAGGGAAGCTGTACCAGCGGGTAACTGATGAACAAGCCACTTGAGACAAGAGAAATTTCCAAACTGAGCGGATTTGTGTATGGCGGTGTTTCCCTTACTATCCACCGTTTGTAGCAGAAACTCCGTCACAGACGCACCAACATCTTGACAAACTTTTTCCTAAATTTGCAAAAAAATACAGTTATTTAACTGTTGTAAAGGTTACGAAGAGTGTAGAATAAGTATGAGAAACGTTTGGATCAAACATTACCAACTAGTATGGTCATGGACAACTATAGCTTTAATGGTTAATAGAGTTAAGAAATGAATGCAATGCAAAATAGCTCTTTATCAAATAAACATTATATATGTGTTATTATAGACCTTTTTCACGGTTTGAAATATTCTTTTGTCTGCATTCAAATTTGTCCTCCAAGCCTCGTTCACAAGTTTTTAAAATCAAAAGAATATTTTAACCGAAACGAGGCTGGGAGGGCAAATTTGAATACAGACAAAAAAAATTTAAACCGTGAAAAGGGTCTATAAAAACAGCTAGTAGCCTCAAAGCAGCTTACATACCATACTACGAACATCTCCACTTTCAGCCGCGGTAAAAAGTCTTAACTTTGGGTCCCATGCGGGTCCCTCAGGGGATCCGAGTTTATCCCAGTTGCATACTTTTGCTATACCGTTCTGTCTTCGAATTTCTTCCTTCTGTTTAAGTACGTCATGCAAATCTTTATTACCAGTGTTTTCCCGCACTTGGGAAAAAGCCACGTTCTTTAATAGTGTGGATCCCTTTTGTGTAGGTAACCGCTGATCAAGTGTAATGCCATCCTCTGCTGCAATATTCAGTAAGGACACAGTGCTGGCAATTGAGTTGTAGTCATCAAAATCGTATTCTTCAACTTCATTTTCAGATTCTCCTGCGTCGATCTGCAACCAAGGTGAGATTGGCTAAAATTGTTTAAGTATAAATATTCTCCTAATAATATCACCTTCAGGAATTTGCGCGGGAAGCTAATTTTCTCAAAAATTTCTAAGTTTCCAAGCTTTCAGAATGTAATGAAGGTTAACTAAACAATTATTCCCTAAATGCTTCTTGGAATTGGCGTCAAGTCGACTATCTCTCATTTAATATCTAACAAGTGTTCATAGATTATGGTAAATCATGCAGGTAACACTTTCACGCCGGTTTTCTTCTTCTAATTTTTCTGTTAATAACTTTTTCATTGTTAATAACATAATGATTATATATTAAAAAGAACATTACATGGGCTCTTGGAGGCACGAATTTTCTCTCTTTGTGTTGAAAATCTCTAACGCTCGCTTGTTAATTACATTCACTCTTTGATGATCTTTTCAAAATTTGAAGATCAAGTTTCAATTTCCGCAACTATGTGACATCTTAGCTGTCATGCAAGACTCGCAAATCCCCGAATGCATTGTAACGTTAGGTAAACAAAGACTTAAACCTCTCAGTTTTAACAAAGCTTATTTCCATTCACTATAAAAACTCACCACATCATCCATGCTACCATCCAGTACCCGAAGACAATCGTTTAGATATTTCTCGTCCTGCTCAAAGGTCCGAGACTCGTCTTCTTCAGGAATATTTGACAAAACGTCGCCCCGCCGGGTTCGGGGAAGGCTGAACAAAATAACAAGAAAAACTTATCAAAAGAGTTTGAGCCAACTAAACGGAAAAAAGCACTGGAAAGCTAACAGATTCTGTTTAGCTGAGAAACGAAAGGCTTAACAGACAATTTAACGCTGCCTGTATATACAAATCAGTTAAGCCAGGAAGATTTTGGGGGCAAATCGTAGCAAAGAAAGAACTCTAAAATAGATAGAGCCTTTAAAAAAAGGCGGCGTGGTTGGCGCAGTTGGTAAGATCTTTGCCTTCCAACCACACGGTCCCAGGTTCGATTCCTAGGCTCTGCCGAAATTTGAACATTTTGTGTGAATTTCTTTACCGCCAAAGTTTACTCAGCTTTCTATCCTTACGAGGTCGGTAAATGAGTACCAGCTTCGGCTGGTAGCTAACCTGCAATGGATTAGTGTCCCGTCCAGAGGGAGTCAAGGACTCTCATATGCTTAACACTACGGAAACTGGAGATAAGTGCCGGCTCCAATGGGCCACTAGGCTCGGAAAAGGATTTAGCTTTTTTTTAGCTTTAAAAAAAGAAAGTCTATAACCATTTGCCTAAACGGTCAATGCCAGGCGTCAAAACTTGGCGCCAAAAACGAAGTGCGTGCGCTTAAGCACAAATAGGAAAAATGTTTGTCTTTCTTAAAAAAATTAAAAGTATGAGCGTAAAGAGCAATGTTATTTTATTCTCAATTTTTAAGAGGTGAAGCAAAACTGAAAAGAACAAAGAAAAGATGAGACAAGACAATAATGATGAAGTTATTACTTTGACTGACCTGTTGCATGCAAATTCGAGCAAGTCTCTTTCGCTCTGCACTGTTGCATAGAAGCTGGTAGTGTGATTGACATTCGGGTTTGTTCGGTACATTACAAACGTGCAAACTTTGTTTTTCGAGTGTTGAAACCTCTTGTCCTCCGGCAATTTTTGCCTGATCCAACATCCATCTGAAAATAAAAGTAGCTTTAAACCTATCCAGTATGGGTTTTCGATTGTGCTTGTGAAAAGCTGGAATTTGGAAGTAATTCTGAAACTATTAAAGTTATTAAACTTTTGTCACAAATGGCCATTTTTCTAAAAAAATTGGGGTTTTCCCATGACAGCTTGACAACAACAGCAACAAAAAAGCTTGTATTTTTCTTATCAATTTAGAACTTTCAGTCAATTTTGTTTACATTTGTGTTGTCAGAGAATGACTTGCTTTTTTTTCGGTATTATGAAGCTGTTCGAAAAACCAATATTCCAAGTCCTTCATATACAGTTATATGTCAACACCAAGAGGTTGCAATTTGAACAACACAAACAGCAGCATAATGGCCTTGAAGAGAACTCTTTCTTTCCAAACACAGCGATGTTATTATAAATGGTCTCAAAGTAGAGCTGGGTACCTGCCAACACAGCTGCTACTAAGAAAAAAATTCCAGTGGTGGTATGATTACAATACCGAGCTTTCTAATTGTCCGTACTTGAGAAACCGGTCAACCAGCAACAAGAATGTACTCCAGTTGACATAATTACTAAATTAGTACTTGCAAGCAAGCATGATATCGTAGTACAATAAGCGATGAGCCGTCTTTGAACATGTTATTGATAGAATAGATATTTTCCCAAAGGAAGATAGTTAACAAGATGGAAACGCTATGTTATATAATCACATTTGAGAAACAAACAAACGCTATATCTAATTAGATGAAAATGTTTTCACTTTATTCAGTCATCGCAAAAACACACGATTTCTTTTATTGTAAGTGTTGTTTTTTTTCTTTAAGATAATACAAAGCATTTTTCAAATCAAAAGAGCATAATTTTGAACCATGAGCGTGGTTTGAGCATATTTCGACAAAAAAAAACTAACATTACTACGGGAGCATAAAATGGAAGTACACGCTTAGTCAGGAAGGGCCTACCCCCAGCTGAAAAGAAGTAGATTATTTGACCCGTTTTTGTAGTCTTGAAGAAGTAGATTTGAAGTGTTGAAGAATTATCTGTTTGTCTAATATATGCAGCTATTCTTTATAACTTATTTGTCCGTTGAATCATAACATAAATAATTATTTGCTTACTAGGGCCAAACAATAGCCAAAGCAATAAAGCTCATATTATTAGCATTTTATAAAACAATCACAAAAACGTGGAAAGTCTAGCAAGTGATCAACAAGTTTGAGATTAGATTTCCCATTCGGTTATTCATTTTACTTCGGTAAAGTAAGAACTCTAAGCTATCACGGACTTAAAAAATTTTTTTATTCATATTGCAGGGCAGAGGGGAAAAGTTTTATGCATGAAAATAATTCCGTTTGGAGCTCAGTGCAAAATATTTTGATGAATCCAATGTAGGGTCTTTTGAATTGAAGTTGAACTTCGCGTTTTCCTTTTAAAATATTTAAATTATTAAAAACTTTAGTGCCTTGATTGATCATCAAAGACTGAAAGGATGTGCCTCAAGATTGTGAGATGGCCTAGGGATATTCGTTGTCACGATCCTCTCCACTTTTGAGTATTTTATTTTAGAACAACTAATTACGTATACCTCGTTCAAGTTTTGGTGTAGAACAAACATTCAGTGCAAAAAGAAAGATGATACAGCGCGCAAAGATCTGAAAAATCGATATTCTTAATAATACAACGTGACTTTTCGGCAGATATCAGTTCCGGCAGAATTGCCCTTAGGGTGTTGCAATTAACATCTGCAATTTGAAAGTATATTTCTTACAATTTCAAACCAAGAAAAAAACTTAAGGCCACCACAGCATCGATTTTTTGCCAACCCCTAAAGCAAAGCATTTTAAAGATTGATGACGTAACTTATTTTCAATGTTAAGGAGAGTGTTAAGAGACTTTTGAAGTTAATTTCCTGCTAGCTGCGACTTTAGTAAATTTGAATAGCAAAACACACGGAGACGTTTTCACACATTTATAATTCGAGCTGGGAGTGAAGCTTAACTGCCAAATACCCTGCCACTGTCGGTAATCAACTACAACTTGAGGCAATAACTTGAGGTGAAACTCTTTATGCATTCGATGAAACTAAACGGTCACATTTAAACGTCGGCAAAATAATGAATTTACCATATGTCTCATACGCGATGTATTGTTCGATTGAAATCAAAAGAAATGAGATAGTGTAATTGAAATTTAACAACTTTGCGATTCTTTCACGATAAATTAACTTGTTAGCTTTTTAAATTATGTAAAGTGAAATTTCAGAGATCGGTGAGTTTGCGAAAATAAACTGTTGTCACTTATTGAGTGACTTCGTTGTAATGTACAAACAATATTCGAATGTTTAATCGAACCTTAACCGCAGTTAAATATCCTCTACCCCGATGAACTTTGATAACGGTTTCTTAATAGGAAAACCAACGAGCTCTTGACAATGAATAAATTTCTTCAACAAACAATATTGAAAAGTCGACAAACATAATAACTAAAAATTTAGATGATCGCACAGCAAACAAAGATTTGAATACGTATTCAACTTATAATAAAGCTGTAATGCTATTGTTTATGTTATAAACCACATTCAATCTGTACTTACGCTAACCGCATTAAACTTTAGTGATTTACTTTTCGTCCTAAGACATTCGATACACAATTGTGGACATAAAATCTGCAAGATTTGACAAAACCATGGCTACCAGCCTCGGTGCATTCACTATAAAACTCGAAGTGTTAAACGTCACATCAACACATGCAATTAGCCGTTTGGGAGAATTTAAATATAATCAACGCTCCCTAGGGATGACTGAGTTCTGAATTCAAGACCTTTTTAAAATGTATTTAAAAAAGGCTACTATACTCTACAACGAGTATCAATATTTTCTTTGAACCGAAGTAATTTTTCGAATAACCATCATATTTTAAAACCTCTTTTTCGTGTTAATAGGCTTTCTTGAGATATAGGACCGAGTATGACTCTGCGTATAAAAAACAGCAGGCAGGAACTGAATGTCTAGTAGATCTAATCAACAAGAGGTTGAAAGGTTTAATCATCACCGTATTAAAGCCGACATTTGAAGCGCTAGCCCTTCGCCTGTTGCTTTGGCCAACTAATAATGCTCGAAACGTCTCTTGGCTTAGATTAACCGTTTCAACCAAGAGCTGATTAAATCACGTGTTAATTAATTTTATACTCGCCGACGTACTTTAATAGTCTTTTTTTTAAAAGCAAGTCATCAAGTATCACTTAATGCCGGTTTTTAACATTTAACTAGTGAATCTAAAACTTGACTTTTGTTTGAAGTGAATAAATGAAACAAAAAAAAGGAGACAAATGGAATCGACATTCAAGTTGAACTATAGGTTAACGAAAGCTGTAAAAAAGGTCTGAACAAAACTGTGCATACACTAGACTTACAAGGAATGCACCTATTAATAATTTTGATCTCGGCCCTTACTATTAAAAAAAAGTAGATTTTGTAAATCTGCTTCGAGCAGGGGCCGCACGAAAGAGCACGGAAGGGTTTCAGATCTTTGGGGTTCATTTCATAACAGATATTTGGATATGTTAGTTCCGGCCAGAGTAGGGGTTTCAAGCTTTTTGAAAATAAGAGTCGACTTGTAAAACGTGATTCAAACCTGAATAGGTGTGAAAATTAGTACAGCAGAAAAGATAAGAGAAGCAAGATTTTAATCTTAAAAGATGGTTTGGGCATGTTTAAAGGAAAGACGCTGATAGTATTGCAAAGTCAGCACGAACAAAGAATGTTTATATGAAAAGACGGGGAAGATCGAGACTGCGATGGAGCAATGTGATAAGAGAAGACCTAAGAGTCAAAAATATATGTGGAATGGATGCAGAGGATTGGAGTTGAATGGAAAATGAAAATCCAGACAACCTAACCCTAACGTTTGGGAAAAAGTGCTAGATGATGATGACAATGATGGTGATGATGACGATAAAGATTGTAATGATTATGAAATGATGATGAAATCCGAATCTTGACATTGTTTCTATTTTAAATTTTGGTTGTTTGTTCTGAACTCCTGTCTTCTATTTATTTTCTATTTTTTAGTAATTGTGTCCCCATGCCTTTTGATGTTAGCCAGTTTAATGTTTACATCATTAAAAGAATTAAAATATCAATAAAATGCTGACAAACAATGAAAACACAAGAAGTTTGACAGCAATTAAGGACCAACAGTACACAACTAGAAGCATGATGACCATGATTTTATTTCTTTTTGTTGGTTAAGGAACCTTTCCTTTTTAAAAATACAAAGAAGAAAAACCAAAATTATTTTCATGAAATAACCAACGTGACTTCTTTTTAATTATTTACACTTACAGTATATCTTTCAGAAGAAAAGTCAAAAAATATCAAGTTTACCCTATTAAAAAAGAAGCACAAACATTTTTACGAAAACAATAAAGCTTTCTAAAACTCATGAATGACGAGGAAACACTGCCCATAGTTTTCTTTGATTGCCTTGACTCCATCCTCAATGTTCAAAATTATTTTGCCACATCAATTTGTTAGTAACCATTATCAAATGCCAATCAGTTAAATTGTCTATGTGTGAATCAGGTTTTTGAACAGTCAAGAATGAAATTAATGTGTTTGGAACAAAGGAAGTAATCCAAGAGTACATAGGCTTGAACCTTTCAACCAATCAAAACCTTGGCTCATATTTCTGTTACACAAAGAAACAGTAAAAGAAGATATTATTTGATGATAACACACTAATTTGGACAGAAAGAGTTGAACCCAATTGTATTTCATTTTTCTATGCATTCTTCTTGGTTCACTGTGCAGAAATCAGGAGGTGATCATATTTCAAATGGTTCACTTTTTATCCTGAACAAATTTCTTTGCCTGTTCATATCCTTGAAAAGAAAGATTTTTTATGGTGTTTGGAGCAGCATCCAGTGATGCAAACATATTTTGCACTCTTATGTTCCACTCTTGCCTTATTAAGGTTGATGAAGGAGGTTGAACCTACAGAAAAACAAAATTTTGTTTTGCGTTAGTGAAAGTCTTCCCTCAGAAAACAAACCTTGCAGCAAACAAGAATATGACATTTTGATTGACAATCCAGTGGTCTTAACCTACCAAACAGTTTAATAGAAAAACTAAGATCAAATTACTGATAAACACATATAAAACCAGTTCAAATATTTACATGTGAGCCCTCGTGAAAAAGTACCAAGTGTTAAAGCATATAAACACATAAAAACGTTTTTAAACTTGTGTTTTATTAAAAATTGAAGTAATGGAAACATAAAATCTTATAACCTTGAGAATATTTAATTTTGAATTTAAAATTATCAAAATTTTATTGAATGAAATATTGTTTCTATTTTTTCTAAAATTTCTATCAATTCTCATATTTTAACATGAAGATAAAGAGTGCTAGCTTGGATGTGACCAAATGCTTGTTCCTTGTTATGCACTACCCATTTTCAAAGCAAAGAAATGGCTTTTAAGGAATCCTGGGATGCGCTTATATATATGCAATTTTTAATCAGTTTTTAAAATAACTCATAAAACACCTTTAAATATGTTTTTTGACATCTCTGAAACATGTTTTTACATCAACAGCATTTGGTACTTTCCATGTACAAGGTATAGGTGTACATATGCACGCATCTTCTCTCAAAAACTGTGATTATCTTTCCGGCCACATACAACAAAAATTACGCTTAAATTTATACTTTCCTTTATTATCTCGTGTGTGAAATCTAACCTGTTTGTTAGCTATGCCAAAGTAACGCTAGAAAAGCTGGTAAATAACAGACTAACAGCTCCCAAAATAAGTCAAGCACTTACCTCAGGCAGTTTCAAGTCAACATCAACAGGCACTCGAAGAAAGCTTTGCGAGGTTTTGTTCTGAAGCTGAAGCAATGCCGACTTCAAGCTCTCTGGCGAATCAAGAACCTCTACTGCCGTGTAAATAGCTCCTCCGGCAATGGCACACTTCAATCCAAACTTCAAGATTGTTGCCATGAACAATTCCAAAGTGCAAAAGTCTTCAAATCTTCAAAATAAGTGTTTTTTTAAAAAACAAATTTTATCCACAGACGGCACTAGAGCCCAATCTTCTTCCTTTCCACTCGGGCGCGTTTGTTGAACCGCTGACATTAAAACTGCAGGCATAGAAAGCAAAACAACCAAGATGGCGGACGAAGAAGAACAAACTTTGGGAAACGTGTTTTCGGAGTTTGATAAAGAATCAATCAAAATAGAATTACAAAAAGTAAGTAGGATTATGCGTTTTGAGTTTCTAGGTGTTTCTACGTATTTAGCGCTTTCTTATAACCTGCATTATTCCCTAACCATTAACTTGTAATATCTTTTTTCACTATATAATCTTGTATTTTTCAATTTTATTATAAGGAGGACCTATGGAATACCCTGATGATTTTAAAAGATGAATGGCTTAAAAGGAAAGAATCTGAGTCTACAACTGAAGTCCAAAAAATGCTGTCCTTTTTGAAATTTCTAATTAGCATGGGCTTCCCAGAGTCCCGTAATGAGAATGACATTGACACAGGTACATTGTTTACAGCACTGACAAATGAACATAAAACACCAATACTATACAGTATACCTCGTGTTAGATCACATGTAGAATATTCCTTATCCTATTGGTCCCCTTCTGAAAAGTTACAGCTCATATTAGTTTTATTAGAATCAGTTCATTGTGCTGCAGCCAGGTTTGACTTTTCTGATTACTCTAATTATTCTGGTGTGACAAGCATGACACACTCCCTGGGCTGGGATAGCTTGGAGAAACGTAGGAACTTGAAGTCAGTCTTTCTCCTCCTCCCTAACTCACTCTTGAAAGCCTTATGAATTCTAGAACTAGAGCTAAGGCCAAGTAAAAAAAATTAGATGTTTCTCGTCCAGACGTTTTTCAAAAAGGAGGTGGGTGGTTCTTACTCTTTACTATTTTTACTATTTCTTATTTATTGGTATACTATGACCCCAAGCCACAATTACTTTTACAG
>JAOEHV020238722.1:0-12600 GCA_025447995.2 Isaurus tuberculatus | reverse complement strand
CCTGCTGGGCTGGCCATTTGACCAAATTTATCAAATGCCCGGGGTTTGCCCGGTGGGGGGGGGGGGGGATACTCGCGGCTGGAATTGACTCGCACATTTTACGTTAATGTAGTGATCTTTTGATTATATCTTAGTCTTTTACTACAATCGTAAACCTGAGTTTAAACTCCGACGTAAGTAGTTTACGTTATTGTGTGGCTTTTAACTATTTATAATCGTTTTACAAAATATTCATGTCTGTGGTGAGACAAGTTTGAATATCAAACGCGTTTAGAGAGATTTAAATCAAATGGATGAAAGAATGAGGAGGAGATTACTCCACAGTTAAAAACCTTACAAAAGTTCTTAACAACAATTAGCTTTCTATTGCAAAAAAGATTGCTCGCAGTGAGAAGGTTTCGGTGTTATTTTTGTATTTATTTTCTTTTAAAGATTACAAAAAGTTCTAGAAATTGTTCAAACGTAACGTTGAAATTTATGTTACTGATTTTCACATGGGATAAGTAAACCTTGCAGCCTTTTATAAATTTTTTAAGTTTTCAAATTTATTTAACTTCTTACAAAACAAATAATTTTGAAATGATCAGTCACAAGTGTTCAGATAAATAAAGGTTTGGATCAGGAAAATCGAGACTTGCGCATTGCTAATCAAAATGACCTGCGCCTGCACATACCAAGACGACCTTTGACTGCGTACACCATAATAACTTGTGCTTGCGCATACCAAAATGACCTGCGCCTGCGCATACCAAGATGAGTTGTGCCTGCGCATACCCAAATGACCTGCGCCTGCGCATGCGAAGCAGACCAGCACCTGCGCATAGTACAATGAGCTAGGGCTTTGCATAGTAAGTAAAATGCATCTGCGTAAAAAAATTGATGAGCATTTGCATTTATTAGATTTATTATTACAACTGAAACTTGACAAATTTGAAAATTGGTTGGCTTAGTTTATCGTCGGTTAAAAGTACTCATGATTTTAAAACAAAATTGAAATTTTTACCTTTCAAAGCAGGATTCTCCAAACAACAAAGAAGAAACATCTTTGATGGCATTGTTTGAAATCCGCAGATAAAAACACTGTTAGTAAACACTTACTACTAAAGGCGTCATTACACAAATAAATAGTTTCTGGGTACTTTTAAAGGTTCGCTTACCTAAACAAGTGCACAAAAAATGCGCATTAACATTTTCTTGTGTTTGTTTCAGTGTACCAAAAATTTGTGAACTGAATTGAACTGAATTGAACTGTTTTCTGCCAAAACTTGAACAACTTTCCATATATTTACGAGGTCGATAAACAGAGTGTAAAAAACTGCTCAAAGGTAGCCTGCAATAGATTAATGTTGCATCCAGATAGGAGTCAAAGACTCTAAGCAGCTTATTAAACTGAATTACTCGACTAATATAAAACTTATATTGGACAAGTGTGTCGTTCTGCAAACACAATTTTAACAAAAAAAAATCTTGCTGTTCCAAACGGACGATAGCATCAAGACCAACGGTTGAATATAGCAAAGGTGTTAAACGTTTCTGTTGAACAAGCAAAGAAGGCAACCAAATGAAAGCTGGATACGCATTGATTGAACGACAGCTCAGCAATGCAACTCTATGTTCACAAGATTACTGTTTGAAGGAATATACAGGATAGGAGAGGACCATATGTACTGTAATAAAACAAATCTCAGACCATGTCGCTCGCGAATTCCGGACCCAGCTTGTGGATTCCGGATTTCATGCCATGGATCCCGAATTCCGTACCAAAAATTTGCTAGATTCTCGATTTCGGATTATTCGACCTGGAGCAACGCTCACACAACAGAAACCGGAGATGAGCCCAAGCTCGATAAGACATTAATCTTAAAAAGGATCCAGCTTTCCACTAGAACTTCGGTGTTTCTTTTTCTTAAGTTATTTTAAGTTTTTAGGAAGATTTTTTTTTTTAAATTTTAGCTAATTGCCAGAGTTGTTTACAATTTCTGCTATATTGGAATTGAGTGTGGCCCGGACGTCTCACGTGGCCTCTTGTTTCTCGCGCACGATCGATAAAGTCTATTTTAAAAAGAGGATATAATAATCTTTATATAAATTGATTTTTAACAAATAAATGCTTGTCTCCAATCAATTTAGATTGAATCTATCTGATTTTTACATTTTTAATGAGTTAATGTTTTTTAAGACAAATATTGTGGACTTATTCAGTTCGTTTTTAAACTAATTGTGTATAATTGTTATAAGGATTTTAATAATTTATTAGATATATGTTTAAATTTTGAATTTAAAGGTTTACGTTTTATGCTATTGAACGAACGTGAGGCACCGTTTAAGTAAAGGGGAACGAAACCATAAAAAACTCTTCTCTTTTTGCAACTACTGAAACTTGGTAAGCAAACCGCGAGATCATGTTTTCGTTTTCGTCTATAATCACGTGTCAGACTCAACCGCAGTAGCTAGAACTTTATAATTATATTTTTACGAGTTAACAGATTGGTTATTATAAACAGTTTGTTTCCTCTGCTTTTTGCTTCAACAAAACAGCTGAGTGTTTATGATTTCAAAATTTTTTCTTTACAAAGACTGACGCTTGGGGAAACAAAACTCCATTGAAATCCAAACAAAACCGTTTTTCGTTTTGTAGTCTGTGCATAACAAATGCCGCTATTAAAATGTTCTCGTCTCTCGGGAGAATTACTACAATGCAGGATCAAATAATAATTTATATATGCAACGTAGTACGTGTGTTTTAAGAGCTCTATATCATGTTTACTGTTAAGAAAAGCTTTCATTTTACTAATATCCGTTCAGCACAATATTAACGGGTTATGCTTTGTATCAGCATTTCTCGGCCAGATTTGAACAGTTTTTAAGTTTTCGAATATAAAAGGAAACTAGAACTTTCGCAAATGTGGTTTGTTTTGAAAAGCGGCGTCAGTTTATGGCAGAGAAAAAGCATGCCTTAAATCAAATAGAAACACGAATTCGGGAAACGTTTATCAGTTAGTAAATCATATGTGATGAGCCACATTTTTTGGAAATCGAAGCGAAGTCACTCCTGCGCCTCAATTTCGCCATTGCAACAAAAGATACCACAAGAAAACCGTAAGTAATTATCCTTGTATATATGTAGGTGAGTTCATGTATCTAATAAATCTCGAAATTCATGCATACACCGATTTTGCAAAAGTTTCTGTTGACATTTTCTGTTTGGCTGTCAAACGTACATTAGGTCTAATGGTTCGGATTAAATTGGTAATATCAAATCTCATAGTAAATATAAAAAAAAAACATACCAATTTGTAACTATAGATTAAAACGGTGAGAATTTTGTTTTTATAATTTCTAATTGTTTAACAACTCAGTAAAATTAACCAATTCTTATGATAAAATTATCCGAATAGTACGCGCGTTCTGATTGGTCCAAAAACCATTTTACATGAGAGTATGTAAACACGGTTTCTATCCGCTCCTCAAAAAGTAAAATGATTTTTTTTTCTTCACTTTGTTCCTTCTAGGTCGCAAAAAAGTGAAAGACAAATATTATTCTTTTGAGTCCAGGATTAGTTACAAATTTTTCCTATGAAACTGACTTTCTTATTTCATTTACTTTTCGGAAAAATTCTGATGAGAAAGCGGGAATGTTTTTTATATTTAGCCTAATAAACAGTTTTTAGCGGGCGTATTCTATCAATATGTGATCTACGAATATTTTAAAGTCTAAAGAGTATTTTCAGCCTTAATTAGGCAGAAAAATAAGAATATCCAGCCTGGGTCTGAAAAACAATGTTCTTATAAAAAAGTGAAATGTTAGAAAAACTAATTTGAATTCTACGTGGGCTTGAAATAGATTGACTGATTACTGAGTATTGCTTTAAAGTGGGCTTTAAGGTTTTAAGTTTTAAGAACGTTTTTAACTGATAACTGAGATATATTATTCTAAAAGCTAAATGGCCCTAAACGAAAAAAAAAGAAAAGACAAACAAACAGGTAAATGAGATCGTAAACTGATATTTTTCTTTGTCGGCCATCACGTTGTTTATAACCGTAGTTTGTGTTATGTTTTTTAATCAAGTTAGTAAATAAGATTTAAAGATATTTTGAGCAGATTACTGCGAAAAACCAAAAAAATTAAGTGATTAGACTTACTGAGAACCACTTAAAATTTTAACTTACTTAAATTTTAGGAGATTTTCAAAAGATTACTGAAAGCGGTTGTTCAAAAGTTAACTGATTATTGAGAATTGTCCAAAAAATATTTGATTAGTGAGAATCTTCTAAATTTTAACTAAATACTGAAATTTGAGGAGATCTTAGTTTTTAGCAGTGGCAAGCTTTGGTAAAATCAAAAGTTAAAACCCTAATGGAATGATTGGACTGTCACAGACTTTGCAAATTTTAGCTGATCTTAGTTTGTAAAAGGAAATTGCCTTTATAGACTTTAGAGACAGGCTTTTTAAGGAAAAGCAACAGATATATCCACAGATAGGCCAAAAAAATTACATCAATCATGAGATTTAAAAACTCGAAAATAAAAAAAAAAGTAAGAACGCAAGGACTACTTGGATCTTAATTTGTTTGGTGGAAATATGCAAGACGGTCTATCTTTGTTCTTCTGAGGCACATAAACATAAAGCTTAAAAGAGAGACATGATACTTGATAGCAGTTTAATTATTATATGCCGTCTTCAAAGAAAACTTTTATCACGTGAGACATTTGTGTCGTTTTTCTCAAGAGATGTACAATTTTCATGATCTTTTTTTACGGTTTTAGAAAGGGAAGATGAAAGTGATTTAACAAATGCGCCAAAGTGATACAAAAAATGTAGCCAATCATCGGATTTGTTTCAAGCACGTGGTTAAATTAATTTCTACTTGATTAAGCTGTCAATCATAAATTAACATTCGTCGGCTTTTCAAAAATGGAGGCGACTTGGGGTTTATGTGTGAATTCAAAATGGTAAACTTTTTGACCCCAAATGGTTTCTGTTGTAGCAACAATTTACGGTTGAAATCATTTCAAAGCCTTATGAAGTCGGATACATAACTAGGCGTGAATTAATCTTAACACAATGTCGGTCAATGTAAAAGCAATATTTCCTTCAAAGGCCAGGAAAAAAAGTAAGTCGAGCGAAAAGTTAAACACTGGATCCGGACCGCAGTCGCCAACAAAGATCTCAGGATTTCTTTCTCTTCGGCCAGCCACCCCGGTTTGTTAGCTCATTGTTATTTTCAGGTTTCGTTTAACGATTGGTTGCTTTATTGCATAGTAACTTTAGAGCAATTTCAGCTGATAGAATTTTTAATTTTACTATCAAATTAAGGAATCTCCACGAAAGAATCACAACCCATCGTCAACAAACACTCAAACTGATGAACTAAAGACGCCAAGTTCTTCTCCACCACAAACGCCAAGCACAACAGAGAATAGTGAAAGTTTGTTAGATAATGAAAAGATCAATTCAAAGTCAGCAGATTTAAGAGATTTTCAAAACCAGAGTAATAAAAGTGATTCGATTAATGGGGGAGCGCGGCAAGGAAATGTATCACAATTTATCTCAGAATCTACAGCAATCCAGCACGATCGAAGCAGCTCAGTAAACAGTGAAACGAGCTATTACGCCGATTTGACAGAAGCACCAATGATTGATCAGGAAGATATAAACACTTTAACGGTTCATGTTAAATCATTTTCGGAGGCAGTGAATTCTTTTAGGAATACGTTTCTCGATACAGAAGGTGGGTGTCCGATAAATAATAGCTTGCCAACTCCAATTTTTATCTCTAGGTTTTATACATTCTATATTTGTACATATCCGCATATGAAATAACCTGATCTCTTCGCGTCTTACTCTGTGATCATTTGACTTTGTGGTATAAAATTTGACCAAAAGTTAAACACATTTAGTTTATAAACAAATTTAATTAATTTCTAGCTCATTATGACCACTTGTTTCTCCACTCGTATTTTTAAGTCACGAACTTTGTTTTGCGGAAGCTGCAAACTCCCTCTTTACGGTTCAGTTTTTTCTGTACCCTTTTGTGATTTCGGGAAATAACAATTTAAAAAGAGTTTGCGTATGATTTTATTTAATCGCCGATTATGTGTTCCAAATTACTTTTATGTGTAGCATACATTTTGCTTACTATTCCGCGCTTGTTTTGCGAATTTATATTTTACTTAATCCGCCAAAGTTCTGTTGTCGAGAAAATAATTTTTTAGCTTTATTTTAGTATTTAGAAGTAAGACTCCAAATGCCGATTTTTCGTTAGAATGTATTTTGTTATAAAGGAAATTTAAAATTTTACAAAAGCCTTTGTCTATTGCGTTCGACCGTTTAACGCATTTTTTCGCCATTTACTATCGACTTTATCTGTTTATTTTCAAGGTGTATCAGTGTGAAATTCTTTTAATAGTCTTTTCTTTTATTCATAATTTTATTTTATGTTTATAGAACTCGTTTTTCTTTTGCCTTTTCGTCTGTGTGGCGGAGTTTAAATGAAATTCAAAGAATTTCTCGTATTTTTGTTTTTTATGGTCTATTTGTTTCTTTCGTTTTGACACAAGTAAGAATGTTATATTTAGGCCAAGTCTGAAATATCATTCTCAGTTGGATATTAGTTTTCTTGCAGTTGGCTTATCTAATCCATGGTTGTAAGCAAAAAATCGAAACAGTTTATAATACATTCGTTACGTAGCGTTTAAAAGTGTGATATTTCAGAATTAAGTTGTAGAATATTTTTTCTATTAGGCGTATTTTTTTTCATCTGATGCTTTTAGCAAGTTAAAAAGACTCTATTTGTTTTATTTGAAATTTATCCCAGTCTGCGGGTTTGAAGGATAAATATGTAAACATGACCAACCTATGTTTTTAAAAAAACGCCAAAAGCAATTTTTCAGTTTATGTGGTTAGGGGTTTGCCGCCATTTGTATACAGACTTTTTTAATATTAGTTATAGATAGAAAATTTTAATTTTCAGTTCATATGCCGCATCTAAACAGCGTTCAAAGCTCGTTTTGTACCGGGAATACAGCTTTTTAAAAATCTTGTAGCTGTAGTCTAACTGAATATCAATAAGTTGGTTTGACGAGTGACCATACGGTTGAAAGGCTAGCATCTTTATACCATAGTTACTGAAATTACCGTAAAGTTTTCAGCCTTGATCTGCTTATTGTTACAGCTAGAACACTATGATTTTAAACACATCTTTATCTAGGCTGTTGCATTAGGTCAAATGAGGCCATTTTAGTTATATGTAAATACATTAATAATATAAAATAAACAAATAAGCACGTAAAACAAATCATAAAAAATTTAGAATGTTTTCTTGTTTCTCACTGTAGATGACTACTTTTATAATTTGCATAAAGTCACCAGGAATAAAATAAATATATATACATACATATACATTCTATAATTGTATAATATATATTTATATACAACATATAAAATTCCTTTTATCATTACTTGTAGTCTTCTAGATTCAAACTATACTTGCAAATATCAACCTCTTCTAGAAAATATAAAATTTAAAAAAAATTCATGAGCCATATATATGTGTTATAATTGTTCTTTATTATAACAGGTCTAGTTTCCTTTTAAGGAAATAAGGAAGTTCACCAGTTTTTAACTTCAGCCTTGAGGCTTGATCTATTATATAAGTTCAGAAAATCTTTAAACAAAAATAGGACAAATATTTTTAAAATGAGATCATGAGAGAACAGACTTCAAATTAGGAATTTGCTTTGGAGCATTTTAATGCATAAATCTTGAAACCTCTAATTTACATACTTAGACAATTTAATATGCTGTATTACTTTACTTTTAATCATTATTTTGGATGTTTGGGACTTTTTAAATACTGTGTTTTTAAAATGTTTATTAGTTTGTATAGAATTTTCTCATAGAAAATAAAACAAGCTTTAACTGTGTAGAATGGAAAATTTATGGTAGTTTCAGTTTCTCAGTATTAAATTTCATATGTATTTCTTATTTTAAGTGTCTTCAAATAGATGCTTGTTTTTCCCCAATCAGTGTCTATTCTAGTTACTATAATTGCTACTGATTGAAACAATAGTAGCTAGAAGATTTGTGATAAAGGGTTAACACACATTGGCTTGCTTGTCACAAAATAGTGTCTTTTAAACACACATCAAGTGGAAGTCTCAAGAGACTGGCATTTTGAGGTGACTGGTTGTAGTTAAAATTTCTAGTTATTGACCTAAGATGCATAAAAAATTTATTTACCAAAAAAGAAAAATTCTCATGTAATTAAAACAGAGCTTAAACAGGATCTGAAAAATGAAAATAACATTTATGTCAAAAGATGAAAGATGTCAACTAAACCATTAAGAAGTTATAAAAAGGAATTTTAAATTTATGATAATTTATGTTGGTAACTAAGGAGTTAGTACAATCTTTACCTGCTTTCTATTTTTAGAATATGTTTTTTCTAAATTCTAAGTTATATTTTGTTCTGACAGTGCTTTAATAGTTGAAGCTATAAAAGAGTTTGATAAAACTGCAGGATTTGTAATTGTGTAATTAGACATCTCTTTGCCTTGTTACTCTTTTTACAGGCTTTTGTTTAGAAATTGGAAATATGTTAAAAATCTGATCTCAAAATTAAAAAAAAATTTAAAACTTTATTTATATAATCAGTAAAATGAGTAAAATAAGTGGCTTACAGTATATATTTCACTGAATCTCATCCTCCTCAGGTATATGCCACCATCTTGAAATTTCATAAATTTTGTGATCAGATTTTTAACATATTTTTAATTTTTTTAAACAAAAGTGCATAAAAAGAGTAACAAGATGATAAGGTAAATATAGGGTTAGTCATACAGGAGAAAAAAAGACGAGACTTGTTAAAGATGTGACTTAAATAAGATGGGAATGTACCACAATTATTGTCTGAAAGCTGTTTGGAAATTTCTAATTCTCTACAGAGAATAAGGAATTTCCTCTCTTCAATTGACGTTCATGAGTTCAAAGCCATTTTGTTAGTGAGGGAGCAGTCAGTGACTTGTTGGCATGTGCACTCATAGCTCACTTCTTATAAATGACGCAAAAGCATTTATATGAGGAAGTTCACATCTTATTTAAGATGCGGACAAAATAAGAACAACTGCAAAACCTGTTTTAAGATATGACACATCTTATTTTAGTCTCGTCTAAAGTAAGACACGATCGCTTATTTTGTACTGTTCATGTGATCAGTTCATGTCTTATTTAAGTTGTGCTTAGTTTTTGTGGTATAAAAGGCCCTAATGTCTTACACAAATAGAGCAGATATATTAAATACTTCAACTTATATTGTCCTTGTTCCAACAGAAGAATCTGATCTTAGCCCTCAGCAGCAGAAGGTCAAAGCCCATGAACATTTAGGAGAAGTTCTATCCATACTAAAAGGTGTTCTGAACAGATATCCACCCCTTCATTCAACCGACATCCTGGCTTCAGCTGGAACGCTAATTAACAAGGTCAAGAATCATAATTATGATGACTCGGGACAGGCACCTGAAGAGTTTTACGAGTCAATTGACCAATTAGCTTTGTCTTTTAGTAGCAGGTAAAGAAATCATCGATAAATGATAAACATAAATACTTTATTTAATGTCTTTACACACAGGGAGTGGTTGCCCAATCTCCCTAGCCAGAGGCTAATGTTTGTGTGTTTGACAGCTCAGATTTTGGCTTGAAAGTCAAGTCTATGGAGGGAGGAAAACTGGAGATCCCGGAGAAAAACTCTTGGAATCAGAATGAGATCTACAAATCTCAGTCCACGTGCAAACCCTGGGGCTCAAACTTGGGTCCGTAGTGGTGGGAGATGTGAGTGATAACCACTAAGCCAACCTGACTCCCCCTGAATGATTAGCTGTAGCAACAAAAACAATAACTGGCTCAGCAGTTGTTTTCCTGTTGGCATCTTTCATTTGCGACAATCCAAAGCATCAGTACTAACTGTAATCTTATTAGTCTTATCCTCTATGCATTATGCATTTTGTCTTTCTAGTTTGGTACAGACCTTGCTTGGGTGATGCATATTGTGCATAATTATACCGAATTACTTCAGTTTAAAAAACCCTTGACTAATTTAAATGTCTAATTATCAAATTTTTCACCCAACTTTAAAGATAAAATACTAATTTGATGCTGTGTAGATCTATGTTTGCATAATATGTTTTTCTAGTGGTTGCATTATGTTGAAGTGTTTAATTTCATTGATTTAGTAGTCCTTAATTTTTGAAAAACTTTTATTGCAGTGTATCTGATTTCCTCATGGGGGAGCAAGATCTGCCATTGGGAACTTCAGAGAATCAGGCAAAGGTTTGTGTTTGTATAATAAATAAATAATAACAATTTATTATAAAGAATAATATTTATAGGATAAATTATAATTAGGTATATAATTTGTAGCATAATTTTACAATAAATTAAAATTATGCTGGATGACTATAGTTTCTCCATAATTATTTTCTTTAGTAGCAAATTAGTAGTTAACTTTTTTTAATCATTTTATAACATTTTACTATTTAATATTAATGTACAGTATGCTTTCTTTAAAAGTGAGTTGTTAATCTTTGAGTGTGAGTGTTATGTTGTTGTGCTCTGTAGTACTTAATTCTAAACTGAGTGATCAGTGAGGCAAATACCAATTCTATGTATATCCAGATAAAATCAAGAGGGCAAACAATTGCATTTAATTGTTTTTTTTGGAGCCATTTTCTATTGCGGTAACAATTATCAAAGAATTCACAACTCAGCAGTGATCTCATTAATCTGGCATTCTTAAGCCCTCCATTTCCTGTGTAGCTTCCTGTAGATAGAGATCTGCAAAATTGATTAATCGATTGCCTCGAAAACTTTATTTAAAACCTCTTATTCCTTTAAAATATTTTGTTACATCAAAATTCTTTTGGATAAAACATTTGTTTTAATTCTTCGCTTGTATACTTTTTGGAAAAGCTTTTTGTACCTTGTCTTATCACTGGTTGAATCATGATCAATGCTTGTTACACTTCAGGGTTTCTTCTTAAAAACCTTTTTATTTTAAATTGATTTCAACTTATATCAGGAATATTAAATTAGAATTTGATAGTTATAAACTCAAACACTAGGTACATTACTGTGCACGTACAGTATAAAATTTTTTTAGCAAGGTGAAAATATGTAAGATTTAGTCTGCTGCAAAATTTATACAATTCAAAATACCTTTAATTATTAGTTGCTTTTTTGTTGTTTTAATGCAACCTTGTAATTCTTGAATTGTTCTAAGATTTAATTAACTTCAACTGAGTTTTTGAACTTATGCAAAATTTCATTGTCTGGTCATATAAGTAAAGTGACAATTTAAAACAACAAATTTATCAGTGATAATTCATATAATTGCTTATTTTACAGAATCAATTAAGTCTAAATCCTTTGTAGAGTCATATTTTAAATACAGAAATGTGCAGCAACTGTCAAATGTTTCCAGTTTTTGTGTATTTTGCTTCTTAGTAAATGGTACTGCAATAATTTTTGTTTTGTCCACTAGTGTCTTCAATTACAGTACCGTACAATGATAATATCTTTTTCAAAAAGCCTTCTCTAAACCAGCAGTTTTTGTTTTGAAGATTTCTGTATGTTAAAATGTTACATCTTTCTTAAGTCCATTGTTTGTAGTGTGAATGTTTTTTAAAAAAGACCATTAAAGATGGTTGAAAGTTAGCCATCAAACATTTTTATCCATATTAGTCTGTCAAACTTTTTCCTAAACCTATTACTTTTTATATCTTTTTATCAACAATGCATAAGAATTTGGTGAAATTTCGTTAAATTCACAAAGTCACAGCGTTTATAAAACATTTATGTACGGATTAAGTCCAAGAAGCATTGTGATTCGTGAACAATGGTTGCCATTTCCTGTTTGAGAAGAACTTCAGGATGTGTGGTTACTTTTTTTTGTAAAGGCTTTTTGCATCTCTTTGTTTCTTCTGGCTATGATATCATCACAATTTATAGACTACTTCCCTGTAGTCAGAAGTATTAAATCATTTTCCAAAAGTTCAGCTCTCATATGGACATGTGATAACTATGACTGTGGCTGGATTTTGTAATGTTTTTGCCAGAAGAATATATTCCTCATTTCAAAGATGGCAGATACAAGTAAGTTTTATAGAGAGAAAGAAATTTGTATCAAGACAATTTAATTTTGGACCAGTCCGGTAATTTCATTAGGGAAACTTGTTTTTTACTCTGTGTTGTTATATGTCTTAAAGATGTCACACAAATGCTTGCTTATAAATTTTTTGTTACGTAAAACAATTTTTACACTTACCAAGATAAAATTCTACAGCATAGGGATTACTGATATATGTTAATTTGTATAGTTCCAGTTTTACTCAGATATGCTTTATGATATTTGGGCATTTACCAAAGATTTAACATGCATATAAAATTTTTTTTTCATGCATCATTTATGACAAATTACTTTCATTGGTTGTTGGTTTGTACATGAAATGTACATGTATAATGTATAGGAAGATGCAGGCGCGTACGCAGTTTTTCCTGCGGGGGGGGGGGGGTGCAAATTAAGCTTGAGCGGACCTTAGGTTAT
>JAOEHV020238721.1:0-26386 GCA_025447995.2 Isaurus tuberculatus | reverse complement strand
AAACTTTCAACCAGCATTTAAGAGACATGTCGAATGTGCAAATTTTCAACTACTTCACCCTTTTACAGCGTTGGTTGTGGGTATGACAGGTTCGGGAAAAACAGTTTGGGTACAAAAATTGCTTGAACATACGAACGAAATGATTAGTTCACCACCGCATAGCTGGGTTAGTTTATCATTTTGAAAGCTTTTTAGTTTACTTTTTAGAAGTATTCTGTATCCTTTGGGTTCATTATATTAAAAGCCTCGCGGATATTAAGATTCATTGGATCTCGATGCTTAAGATTCGCTAATATTCTTATATTTTTCTTTTCAGTTGGCATTCTTTATCCAACCGTTTTTTGTTAAAATAATATTTGACAAACGACGGCGACGCTTAACAACTTTGCGAGAATGCTCAACAGCTTCTATCAATATTGTCTGAACTTTTTGAACAGTTGATCAACTCCGGATTCGGTTTCTGAAAAATCAAAAATCAATGAGTAGCTGACAGTTATGAGAAGAAAGTGCTACTTTAAATAGTTTAGAAAACGTTTCATCCCAAATAAATTGTGTTGGAAGTTATTCTAGTAGTGGGAAATGGGTTAAATCTACACCACATATATTTTAGAAGCTTTTTATTAAAAGCTGATCATAATAGTTAGTTGATACTGACCAGTAGAACTTGAACACACGTTACAGACAAGCTCACATCTTTTAAACTATACATGTTAATTGTCTTTAAGTTTATAATAACTTGTTGCATAGGTTTGTACAAGTTTCATCAAAGCGTCTTATTACGTTATGCATAAAATATATTTTCTCTTGGTACTATCAGTGACAAGTTCTTCAAAGAGACTAGGCAAAGTAAATATCATCCATTTTGTCTAAACCGAGTTTCCTTTTGATGTTTCTCTTACGGCCTGCACAGCAGTCTTGAAACACTTGTCCGCAATGAGAAAAACATAGGTCAGGTTGTGATTCACAAAGAGACCCTGTCAGGCAAGAATCTCTTATTCCTGAACACATTGGATAATTCGAACACGTGTACACATCTTTAATTGCAACAAGGACAACCAAAAGCATCGGGACAAGAGACAGCCTCATCTGGACACAAAAAACATACAAATTACAAAAAATAAATTAGTTATCAAAATTGCTGCAGTTTCCAATAAGGTTATCCCAAAGGAAAAATTTTGAGTTTTAAAAGTGCTTTGAAGTACTTTTGGTTAATAATCCTTCTAATGCTTAAAAATGGAATAGATAATTTTTTATTATTTTTTGATTCCGGGTCCCAAACTGTATGATATTAAAGTAATATATCAGACATGAGAGTCGGTGTTTCATCACATTTCCAAACACTGAGACTGAGTGAGAGGAGAGTTAAAAATTCGATGCGCAGCGAAGCATTTGTGACGAAATTCGAAACTAAAACTAAGGAGTAAACGGAAAAATAGATCGTGAAACTATATGCTAATTAAGATCACAGTTCTAGGTCACGGTTATGATTTCTTTTGTTTTAACTTGATGAATTATTAACGAGCTTGAGAAGCACATTATAAACATAAGAATGGTCGATAGACATATAACACAATCAAAGTTAACAACAGCCAAAAAAAAGGAATAAAAACAGCTTCAGCAAAAGCACTCGCAATAGAACGAGCTTCGACAATAGCAATAGAAAACAAAATAACAATACAACTGTCATGGTTAAAGGGGCATAGTCACGGTTCTGCGCATGATCGAGAAATTTGAGCCGAGATCTAACAACGGCTTTGTTGTTCGTCTAATCAAAATCGCCCAGCGAGTTCTACGGACGTTTTTCGGCGCCGCAGGATGGTTTGACACCGCGAAAAGTGTTTCGATAAAAACTTTATGAGAGAAGATTTGCAGACCATAGCAAAGACAAGGATTTGATAATTTATTGCTATAGATTTAGGGACTGTGGAATGTCGATCTCCATTCTTCAATCAAACGAAAATATTCAGATAAGAAACGAATTATTGCGGTTTCAAAGATCAATTGTCGCGAACTGTTATGCTATTCTGAATTTACAATACTCGCAAGCAGCAAATATTCTCTTCTTTATACTTTTATTTTCTATTGTTTCCTTCAATATATATATATATATAAAGTAAAATGACGATCGGGATTTTTTCAGGAGCGGTTGTTCACAACTCACAAAGTACTATTTAACCTTTGGTGTCGCTGCATTTCCAAGGCGAGGAGATGCGCTGCGAAGTCTGTATCGCTAGAGAATATCCCATCAGGATTTAAACAATTTCCAAGTCTCGTGAATTGTTCAAGATAACCAAATACGTTTGTGGCTCAAACGTCACATGGTTTTGGCTCTTTTCTTCACTACAGAAGCACTGCCGCTCGAAGCTTTCTTGTATAAACAACTTTTTCAGTCATTCTGAATCAAATCAATGTCGAATACTTTGAATTATATAACTTTTTATAGTAGAAAAATATAAAATAACACACAAAAAAGGTAATATGATGACTTAAGAAACAAAGAAAGGGATTCTTGGCAAATGATGTTAAAATACGAGAAAGATAATTTACGATTCACAACGGCAATACACAAAATTTCAATCGTTCCGGGCCGGAGCAGATTTTAGAATTTCAGATTTCGGGAGCATGCGCAGAACCGTGACCATGTCCCTTTAAATGAATAAAAAATCTAAATTATTGATTCTTAACCTACAGTTCAAACATAGTAAAGCCCTGCAAGCGTTCATAACTAACCTTTATTTGAGTATTCATACATATGAGTTTTAAATTCAGGGCTGGATCCAGGATTTTTGAAAAGGGGGGGGGGAGGGGTTGTAGAGAATCTATATTGAGAGTAGAAACTTTAGGCGAACCCCGAAGGGGTGAAGCTTTACTAGATGGGTCTGGTAAAATTTGCAAATTTTTCTCCTATTTTCCTGGCATTTGGTGCATTTTGAGGTTGATATTTGTTAAACATAGAAGAGTATTTTTCACTGGTATTCTGGCACAATAAATATGATAAAAAAATTTTCCCCTTCTGTAAGGGGGGGGGGCTGCAATCTCATAAAGCTTCCCCCCTGAATCTGGCCCTGGAATTTTATAGCAAACGTACACGAAAAGCAAAGTAAATTTGCACAGAAAGGTGAAGGAATGCACTTAAAATGCGCCAGTACGCATGGAAATTCTAAGCTTTTAAGGGTAACCGCTGTACGAAAGTACCACCTTGACAAAGTCACAAAATTAAATGCTTGGCTTGTTTTTTCACGTGGATTTCAGCAAATGCGGCGGAAAATTGGTTTTCTTGGATTCTACATCAAGAAATTACTTTTAATTTCGCTTCTATAGAGGTGAGTAGAATTTTTTGTAAAGTCTTTTAATTTGGTTGCAGATTTAAATGTGCAGAACGCACGCATAAATGCCTTTCAAATGAGTATGCTTGTCTCGTTTGAAGCCTGAAAGATTTACGATTCGAAAAATCGTATTCTCTTATTCTGAGATACAAGTAGAATACCTACCTTTCTAAAGAAGTTATTTTGCAAATGGGGATGGCGGATATTCGTATACAGATTTCCTATAATAGAATATATACATTCGTCATTTGTCTCTAAACATCAAAAGTGACAAAGCACCAAATAAAAGAACAAATGTACCACTTAAAATTATGTTTCTAATTAAAACACTTTAATTTTTGCATGAATTAAGGCATAAAGGGAAAGAGAGACAAGATAATATAAAAAATATATATATATATTCATTTTTAACGTCTTCAAAACGGTAGTGAACAAATTTTAGTACGAAGGACAGGTAAACATTACATTCATCAAGTACAACGAAAAAGGACATGATGATGAATGCTGTATGAAGTAAATGCAAAGAGAAACTGAAGAGGCTTATAAAAGCCAAATATATCAGTCTTGCATGGCAAAAAAATTATCGTACACAAAAATTTTTTATCTTCAAAGTATATCGTTTTTTATGGTTCGAACAAGTGAATTTCAAAGGTTGACATTCGTATTCGCAACATACAAAGACTTTGAATATATTCTTCAATTGAAATGTGAACTTAGAATATTCAAAGTTATGTCAGTCATAGTTGTAAATGTTTAGAATGTCTTTTGTTGGTATATTTAAAGAGGCATTGTGAATAGTACTAACTCGATTAGAACAAAAGTAGACCCTGCTAGAAAATACAAGTTCATAAAACGTTTTATAAATATAACGACGATAATGAGAGAAAATTGAACAGGAAGAAAACAGCGACCAAAACTCGTGAGTAACTCTCTAACCGAACTAGCTACTTCGTATGTGTTAAACTTAACGAATCCAGCGCGTGGGCTGGTGACAAACAACAATGTCAAGTAAGTTCAGATAATAAACGTAACTTTATAGTTTGACATGAATCAGGTACAAGTGCTGTCGTTCAACCTTAAACTTGATTGTTTCAACCATTTAGCCATGGTAAAAACATTGATCAGGCCCAGCCAGGGGGGTAGCAGTATACCAATATACCCGATATTCTCCCCACAAGATATCAATATACCTAAAAATAAAATTTAAAAAAATCATATACCAAAACCTTAAATTCAGGAAACAAAAGATACTTTATACCCGAATTTTGACCCAAAATACCATATACCTGAATTAAAACAGCTCCAGATACCGAATACCCAAAAACCCCTGGCCGAGCCTGATTGATTGGCATTGTTAGTACAAGTAACAGAATGCCTTTCGAATCAAAATTTCGGTTCTCTTCTGAGGATGAAAAGAGGATGCTTACTGAAAAAGAGAAAGTGATTTTAAAAAGTAACTTGATAGCCCTGACAAAGCAAAAGCGAACGCTAAAAAGAAAGCACCTTACACTAACTACTACAATATAGAATTATCAAAAACTACGCAATTTCTACTTGAGGAAGGCGTTCCTTTTTTCTAAAAAAAATTCAAAAGTTAAAATGGTAAGAGTATTTTCCCATTTGCAGTATATGAAATAATTATGCAAATGGTTCAAATATCTATTTTTGTATAGGCGCACTGGATGCCTTTACACTTTTTTTTATTATTAAGAACTAGTAAAATTTTGCCCAGGCTCAGTGTTCTTATTTTTTTCAGCAATTTGAGGCTCAAAATGTTCTAATTTTGTTCTTATTTTTCGAGCGTAAAATTTTGTGTATTTTACAGCAGATAACAGTACATGTAGTTCCTCAGTACAGCTGGAGTATACTTGTATTAAAATAATAAGTAACGAAATTTATTTAATGTGTGATGCTCTTTGTGACGACTGCTTGCCACGCTCATTTTGCTATTTTTTTCTTTTTTTTAAACTTTTATTTCAGCCTCAAATTGTTCTTAGTTTGTTCTTATTCAGTTTCGGGCGATTTGAGCCTCACTGTTCTTATTAAGTGTGTTTTTAATAAAAAAAAAGTGTATTCCGTTATTTTTATGCTCATTTAACTTCTGAATTGTTTTTCCGAACTTTATAGAGTTTGAAGACTGCGAAAGACCTCTAAGGTCGAGTTTTTAACTCAACTTAAATACTTATAACTACACCAGACTTGCTCCTTCCCCCCCAAAAATTGTCCACTTCTTGTGAATAAAAGTGCGCATCGAAACTAAGAAAAATATTACGTGAGCTTGTTGTCCAGAGCGTATATGAATAAGGTCAAAAATGGACTTGAGAATCGACTAAAATTTCAAGGAACTGGTGAGATTTGAGAAGGATTTTTGCTGATTACTGAAGGTTGATAAATTAAAAAGTAACTGATTACTGTGAATCGGCCAAAAAACTAACTCACTAAGTTTCTGAAAACTACATACTCTATTCAGTTCCTCTTTCTAATTCCACGATACAGAGAAAATAGGCACTGAAATGGAATGGTGCCCTACAAGCGGCAGCTCGTGTTGCTTTGGCTAGTCTCAAGTCTCAAACGCCTTTGTGTTTTGGTTATGAAAAGTCAAAAGAGTGTTTAAGCCAAACAATTTTGTGTGTTTTCTTACCCAAACCAGAAATCTGTTTCCGTTTTCTCATTAATTGCCGACTAATATAAATATATATATATGTATAAATTTATGTCGTATCAAACGGTTTTTTTCGGGATATTTTGTTAGTTTACTTTTTTTTCTAGGTTTGGCTCCTAAAAGCCTAAAAAATGTCATTGGTTTAATTTACGAGAAATAACGCAAAAAATTCGTATATAAATTAATTGTCTCCGTGAATCGGTTTTACGATGCATACCTTAATGTGGTGTCCAATTCGCGTGGACGAATGCGAAGTCTAAACAGTGGATCAAGCTTCGAATACCATTTATAATAACCTTAATTTATCGGCGTCGATAAGACATTTAGTTTTGTACTAAAACGTATATCATTGCTTTTTAAATCCGGATAATTTTATCATTTCTGACAGAAATTACTTCATTTATGACATTTTTAATTTTTACTCTAAGCTTTTACGGCTAAGTGTTTGGAAGACATTTATAGTTAAAAATGGTCTAATTACCGTAATATATACAACTTCTCAATGTTAACTATTTCGTAACTGCAAATGTACGTGATACGCTGTAGAAATTATAAACACGTAAAAGTTTGGTTTCGTGCTTGTCCGTAATAGTTTAGAGGAAAAATTATGTTGAAGTTATTATATGTTGCAGTTTGAAAAAGGCCGTAGAATGACAGCCGAACGCTTATTGTTTATATAACATTTTATCCAGATATCGTTTTTATAAAATTTTTACAGAAAAAAAATGTTTTTTGTGAATCTCTCAAGCTGCATATAGTTAGGTCAGCGAATCGGTTTGTTTCCTGCTCCAATTTCTTAAATGGAGCAATTAAAATGTTGTCAAAAGAGATAAATTAAAAAAAAGACTCATTTTTCAGTTTAATTTACATACATCTGTTCGTAAAAGTCTTTCAACATTTTTATTGCAAATTAAGATTCGGAAAAGAGCAAAACAGTTTTTATGAAGAAAGCTTTTATAATTTTGTACTCAATCGTGTTTTACTTTTATGACCGCAAAGTCCTTGCAGTTGGTTTTACAATCATTCTGCGTTCAGTCTTCTTCTTTTTTTTTTTTTTACTTTCTGTCTTATAAGTCAAATTTTTCTATCAAGAGATTTGTTCATAGGATCTGTTTTTCAAGGTCTGTACAAGAAGTTAACTACTCTTTTAGGTAATCGAAATACTCATTTTTAAATGATAAAAAGAAAAAATAATTAAAAGAGTTTTTTTTTTCAAAATCACCTGAGCTTTGCACGAAAAGTCTTTTTTATTTCATGCTGTAAAAATTCGAAAATGAAATGCCATACGTTTTTACCAGATAATCTACCGTATTCTAATCAGTATTGTTTTTCAGCTATTTCTCTTTGAAATCGCGTGCTTGTCAACTTATAAGCTTTATCCTAACTCATCAGTAAAACTTACGTTCGTTTAAATGTATTTTATTTGCAAAATTTATATAAAGATCAAATTACTGGATTACGGTAAGGGATTGGTCATTATTTACCTAGGAGGGGGGTGGTGCAAATAGGGGTGCACGTGGGTCACCATTTTTTATTTATGTGTTAAAGGGTGGGGGGGGGGGGGAGGCACAAAAAATATTCAAATGTGTAGCCAGCTGTTAAACTGTTGTGCATTTTTATTTGTTGCGTTCGACGAAGGAGAACGCCATCCTAAATGCGCGAGCAATCTCGATTTTTGTGGCTGTGTTGTTCCATAACCTCGATCTCATGCGTCCGTGGCGACTTGGTGACTAATGTCGACGTCGGTGTTTTGTTCCTTTTTCGAATAGCAAAACATGTCAAGTTTCTTTTATTTTAATGCCATTCTTTTGAATTCAAGACCAAATGAACTAAATGAATAATCAAAAATATGAAAATAAGTGAATATATACTTGCATTTAGTTTGCAAAAGAAAAATAACAGTGACGAAGAAAGTATCTGAGTGACGCAGCTTGGACCGAATTTTGTGACATCCAATTTATTTTATTGGCCAAAATATACGAAACATTTTTTGTCTTTATGGCTTTTCGGTCTTTTAAACATTGAAGGAGTAAGAACTACTGGAGAAAAAAATTAGAAAAGATTTTTTTAGCAAGCAAAAAAACTATTGAATGCGCCCGGCGAGGATCGAACTGGGGTCATGTAAAGCCAAGCGTGGTAAGCACCGCTTTCTTGCCACGCTTTCTTGTCAACTTTTTATGAAAAATTATTATAGTGAAGCATTATTACTGTTTTACTTATTATTTTTGATATAATCTAAAATATCTCTTGGCTTCAAGGATAACACAGACAAAAAATTATAAAGAATTCGCCATTCACTAATCAGAACAATCATCAGCACCTTTCGATTTGGGTCTAGACCGCGACCAGAAGCAAAGCTGACAAACATGTCCAACGCATTTCACTAATCTATGATTTTACTTCTGTTAGCTATGGTGTCAGTACGCGAAGAAAACTAAAAAACTATTTGCAATTAATGATTTACTTGAGGTGCGAGTGTAAAACATCTGCTATAAAAACGCTTTTGATTGTTTTAAACTCTGTTAGTTGCGGGTCACATTACATTTAAAAAGGGTTCGGAGAGATTTTAGTCTTGTAACGTTGAAACATTATTAGGGCCAAAGTCATTAAAAGATTAAACTGTCAAAGAATAATGATGCGCGGAGATGCGAAAGTTTTTTTGATTGATGAATGAAATCTTTCATATTCTTATAACAAACAAGTGAGAGATGAACTATCCACAGTGTGAAAAGAACATGTTTTTAAATAACATGTGAAGACAACAATTAACAAAAATATTTCATCGGTATACTAATCTGTTTTAAGGAAGCAATTTATATTAGGATTTGTTGCTGCTTTGAAGTTTGCCATTTTTAACGCATTATATAACTTCCTGGAGTTGCATCTGCTGTCGGAATCGAAACTATTATAAAACAAAATTTGATAGTTTCCATTTGGATGCTCAAGTTATCAAACTAAAGGCGAAGAGGAAAAGGTGGACGAAAAAATGAGAAGATTAAAAAGTAGTATAAGCATAGTATAGTATAAGAAGGGGAAAATGTAGGAGAAGAGAAGAATTAAGGGAAAGGAGAAAAAAAGAGAGGAAAAATAGGAAAAAAAGAAAAGAAGAAGTGGAACAAGAAGAACAAGAAGAAATAGAAGAACAAGAAAAACAAGAAAAAGAACAAGAAGAACACGAAGAGCAAGAAGAAGGAGTTGGAGGACGAGGAGAAAGAGAAGAAGGAAAAGGGGAAAGGACAAGGACAAGGAGGAGAAGAAGAAGTAGGAGAAGGAGAAAAAAAAAGCAACTTTATAAGCTTTTCAATATTTTTTAAAATAGGAGCGCATTCAGCTTTACAAACAATGTAGTAACTTTATATATGTTCGTTGTTTTAGCATTTGCATATTCTTGTCAGTTTATTCGATAATTATAAACGTAAACTAATTCGTTCTCATTTATGGTCATTTCTCGCATAGTTTAAAAGTTACAGCACAATTTACTGAAAATATTTTAACAATAGTTTTAAAAAGTTTTTGTACTAAAGAAAACCGGTCATGAATAATCAAGTTGAAATTTGTATACTCATTTAAGTGCCATAAATGATTGCCATATTCATGAGTAAATTATGACGACTTTTATCATGAATGATTGTTATCAAATTTACACACGAAAAATATCACCGGATCAATTTATCGTAAGAACTTGTTTTCAAGAAAAAATGGGCAGAGAAAGTTTATCAAAACGATACAAGCAAAGCTTTTGGTCGGGGAAACATCTTCCTTCGACTACAAACTTGCCACATCTTTTTTAAAAGTGAGAAAAATTAAAATAAAATATCAAAAGAGATTTCAAATATATTGAAATAAACAACATCAAGCCAGCTTTCATTCCACTGATTTAAGATAAAACTGAAATATGTTGCCCCGTTCACGATGAGAATTTCAAATGGTAACAACTGATATTTGAGAATCCGATAAAACTATTCACACACGTTTTCGTGTATGAAAGAAAATGTTTCAAAGGCGATTTTTGCCAAATACGCCGTCGAGACTCTGACAAATTAGTTTTATTGTTGTTAGTACTTTAAAAGTCTTAACTCTGGTTTAAACAGATTTTTTGATAAAAACAAATCCTTAAGGACTACCGACGTAAAAATGAATTTTCGGCTACAAGGAGCAGCTTAGTTTCTCATTTAAAAGTCATTAAAGGCTAAAAGGGAAATGTTTTGGTAAAAATGACTCAGAAAAAAGCAATAGCTTTTATTACATGTTATTATATCGCTGCTTGTGTAATCATGAGAAATTAAAATAAACTCTTTAAATACTTCAGAGAAATATACAGTAACTTGGTTTGTAAAAAAAATTGTTATTCTTAGCTTTTCTTGATTTAATGCAGTTATTTGAAGTCTAAAAAAATTGCATACAGATAAATTAAAGAAGAGGAAAACTTTAGAAAACAGAAAAAATTCAACAAAAACATACCCCCTAACTTATAACTACTATATTTAAAAGTGTTTTTAAAGAAACGTTGCAAGTTTTCAATTCGGTTTGCGGTTTATTTTTGTCACGAAATTTCGGCCATCTTGAGCGCAGTTTGAATTCAGATTCTTGAAACCTTTTTACATGAAAAAATCGAAAAAGTTCTATCATCCACTGTTAATTTTCAAGCTTTTTTTGTGCCGCGTTAGCCGAAGGTCTGTAGGTCTGCAGATTGTCAAGCGCCGGTTCTGTTGCTCATTGTTTTCGTGTGGCGACAAAAAGTTTCCAAGTTATTTATTTTTAAACTGTTTCATTCTTTCAAAAAAAAAGGAAAAAAAGAATACGTAAAGTTAAATTTTGGGGTTTTGCGGTTTAAATTTGAGTTGTTTTTCTTTCCTAAAAATGAAAATGCGCTCAGTTTATTCACATTAAAACGCATTGATAACAGAATATAACAAAAAACTAAATATCGTATCGTTTGCCTTCAAATGAGAGTTCCACCTCCAAAATGCACATTTTCTTCACAGTCAGTAGCTTGTACTACAGTCTAAGAGATTTATTTGATAAATGATTATTTTGAAAGCCAGAGAAAAAAAAATTTTCTCAAATGGAAAAGTTTTTTCATTGTCTCATAATATAGTCATCCGAAACTACGGGAAATATGCTTTTTTAGAATTACTAAGCGTAAAACTGAAGATAGCTATAAAGTCATGGTTGGTATTAATCGCCATGGTGTCTGGGTAGCGCATAGCAGCGAGGAGAGTGTTCTTTGGCTCGACTTCAAAATGCTTTGTTCCCTTTTTTTGCCCGAGACATGCCGGCGAAGAGCGACTTTAGTTGCTTCTGCAGGCATCTCCATTTTATCAGCAGGCGACTTAAGTTATTGCGTCACACACAACAAGAGCCCTTAATTCCTTTTTACAGTAATTGTTGCTTATTCATTTGCTTTTCTCAGCAGGAAACAAAACTTGAGTTGGAAAAATGGTTGGGAAAAAATTTGAAGTTGAATGAAGCCTTCGTTTGAATTTCTTCATTAACATACAACTTCTCGGTTTTTTTGAATATCGATTTCGCAGTTCGGGTTGTTAATTTTGTAGTGTTTTGTCTATCGCTGAAAGTTCAAACAAATCACTTTCTTTAAACGTTTTCATATTTATCATGATTTGTATAGGTTGCACAGATGATGAATTCTCGTACATGTGTCCGCGACTGATATTTCCTTGAACTGAGGTTGTAAAGACATACAGCTGTCTGCGCGTTTTCGTTTGAAAACGTTAAAAATGATATATATGTATAATATATGTATAATATATTTAAGACAGGATTTATTGTTGTTACAAGTTTTATATTTCGCCATAGCAATTTGAAATTTGACTACTCTCAATTAAACATAATTTTTTTTAAAAATAGATTTTTCTCGACAGCCTTAGCTTCTTCATCCTTATAGCGATGATAATTTATTATCAACATTATTTCATAGCCTCAAAGTCAGTTTGAGATATTTTATTGCAAGACGTTTAATCAATATATTTGGCAATTTAATAGTAACGAATACACCAAAAATAATAATATGGTAAAAAAATGATTTACTTACTCTATCTTATTCCGGTTTGAGCCACTGGTGTTTGTGAACCTGTTCAAGTTAAGAGGACTTTTGATTACAACTAGATCATTTTATACATTATTGATTGCAGTGTCACGTGGTTAACAGACAATAAATTATAGCGAAACGCCTGCAATTTCTTTTCTAAACATTGAATAACACATTTAAAAGAAAAATTGAAATTGGTTGCGTGGGAGAAAGTGTGCGCACATACAGAACATTTTTACCGCTACGTTTTTATCAACACCTGTTAGAAAAACCATTAGGGTTTTCGTGCAGAAAAAACTTAAGAAATGTTTTTATAATTTTATTCTTTCTTTATTTGTATCGTGATTGTCTGGAAATAGTGGAAAGTAATAGCATTTGCCAAGATGATTGAGTGAACCACAAACCCATAACTTTGCTGCGTCAAAACATAATGGCATAGTTTTCTTTATCATTTCTTGACACAAATGCAACCTAAACTTTGATAGAATTTACGAATTGTTTGATCTCTTTATTGAATTTAGCAATAAAGGAGTCGAAATGCTGAACATTGTTTAGACTATATTATAAAAGAAGGTTGCATTTAAAGTTTCCACATAGTTTCTGAAAGAAATTAGAAACAACTTATTATACGGAAAAAAACCCAAAGAACTGATTTTAGAAATCTTAAAAACACCTGGCGGTTGTCAAAAGGCCAAAAAAAAAAAACTTAATAATTTTTATTTCTCGTTTTATTTAGCCTCAGAATATGTACCTAAAAGAATTTTAAGCTCAGTTCAATACTGAGTTTGAAGCACAAAAAGCATTTTGTTGTCCATTTGTATATCAATTGTTAGCATGAATTTTAATTTGTTATTTATTCGCTGACAAATTAACACATACTCTGAACTTTCACTTTTACCGTTATAATAATATTCTATTATTGTCTGAAGAGTAAATATTTAAGATGCAGTTATTCTTGTTTTTCATTTATTTCTTTGAGTGGTTAAATATTTATACTATCACGCTTGTTTTTCCGTTTAAAAACTTGCAGAACAAACGAGTCCGGAAAAACACTCTATCGAATTAAAAAACAAACAAGCGAAATTCAAATAATTTAGACCACGAGGTAAGATTCTGGGAAAATAAGGTTCAAAAGCATATGGCTCAATGAGAGATACATGTGAAAGTACAGAAAATAACCAGAAAGCATCATTTAGTCTTATGTTAAACAAATGTAACGATTTATATAACTTGTTACGGGTTTGTTTAAAAATATATGCGTTAGTCAAAAACTTTCGAAAATTCGGTATTATACTTAGTACGGTTGCCTGTTGAAGGAAGTTGAGAAAACTTAACAGATTAAATCTAGATAAGTTTATCAAGGGTTACAATTACGTCTTGCTGGGTTTCTCAGAATCACTTGCTGTGTGATTCATTATTGATATGATACCCGAGCGAACGAGTTGTAATGGTTAACTTGGCAGCTTTGCTTGTAAATTAGAAATAGACCTTAAATTTTTGTATATTTTAACTGAGAACTAAATTTAAGATCACTTAACACTCTCGATCATTTAACCTAAGAAAATAAAATCAAATGTTTGGTATGAAAAAGAGAAGAAAAAAAATCCATAAAAATGATCCTTGTGATAATCATAGCCACAGATTTTTTTTTATAATGTGTTGCTATGTTAATCTAAAATCTAAACACTGAGTGAATATGATTCATAAGAGAAATTGTTCTGGTTACAGCTTTCTTTTTTTTTTTTTTTAAAAATCCAAAATCCAGTGTTGAAAAATATTCCACTTTAATTTACAGCGCAAATAAAAAATATTTCAAAAAAAAAACTACCAATAATTATCAATTTGTTACTTGAAATTTTAATGCCAAAATATGATCACATGAAAAAAGTGAGTAATACTGAGTGCGCCTTCAATAAGCAATGATTTTACTGATGATTCGCTAAAACATAGGCGGCGTGGTTGGCGCAGTTGGTAAGATCTTTGCTTTCCAACCACAAGGTCCCAGGTTCGATTCCTCGGCTGTGCTGAAAGTTCAACGTTTGCGTGACCTTATTTTCCGCCAAAGCTTACTCAGCTTTCCATCCTTACGAGGTCGGTAAATGATTACCAGCTTCTGCTGGCCATGGGAGCTAACCTGGGATGGATTAGTGTCCCGTCAAGGGGGAGTCAAAGACTCGCATCCGCTTAACACTACGGAAACCGGCTTCATGGGCAACTAGGCTCGGAAAAGGATAATTAAGGTCAACGTTTTTTTGTGTTTTAAATTTAAAACTAAAAACCTGCAGATTTTGTGTTTGTAGTTTTTCACTGACTGAAGTACTTTTAACATCATATGCATCAAATGCTTGTTTAAAGTCAGATAAAGGGAAAAATATATTTTGTAGGTTTTTTCGGTTATTGAAACTTTTTTGCTGAAATCTTTTTAGCACGGAGGAAAATTTGGCATAAAGCATTCGTATTCAACTCGTTTAATAATTAAATTCTTTCGCAGTTCAGGCTTTTTGTCTTATATTTGGTTAGTTTTGCAAAAAAAGATTTACTATGTTTCTGAGACTTAAAAATAAAATTTGTACAAGTTTTGGTTGGGTTTCAAGAAATATCAAAGCTTTCATCTGGCGTATCACTGATAAAAAGCAGCTCGTGGCATAAACTGTTTGATTAACGTGACTTAGATTGAAATCTTTTTTTAGATATGAAAAGATTTTTTTGTCCATTTTGATATGTGTGTCATTACATAGCTCAATTTATTTTCACCTCAACACGTTAACAATCAAAGATATATTTGTGCACTTTGTGCGCTTTGCCCTTACTTAAAATGACACTTTGTCATGTTTCCTCTCACAGAAAAGTTTATAGTGGAAAGTGGAAGGACAACTAGACCGCAGTGACAACTCAGATAAACTAATGCACACTTCCGCTACGGTTTTTGTATCTGGTAAGAGTGTGATCCTAAATTGTATATCTTAAACCCACGTTTGCGCGCATTCCGGCACGTGCCTTTTAGTTCATTTAATTTCATTTCTTAAACTGTTTAGCTCAATAATATATTCTCCGTGATGCATAAATTACATTTTTATTGAACATCCACATATGTGATTGCCTAATCAATTATTTTCCACCCAATATAGCAGTGTCTTTTACTTTCCGGCATGCGACCAAACACCTATTGTTAATTACATGCGATGAAAACCGCTAACATTACTCTGTTTTGTTTGATTTTATAATTTTGTTGTTACTGTTTTAATAGCTAGATATCAATTAAGTTGTTTGTGCACCTGAAGAGAAAAAGAGCCAATTTCCATTTTTTGAAAAGGCTTGCAGTGAATGAATAACGCGACTTTGAATTTTTATATATTTCTTTATTTTTTTGTTGATTTTCTCCATACTATTTTTGTAGTGCCTTAGTTGATAACTTAGTTAGGAGCAATGATGGAAAGGTTTGACGGTGAATTTCTTTGATGTTCTTTGACATCATCAACGAGTATCGTTTTAGACCCCTTTTATAAGTTAGAAAAGATAGGTAGACAGATGGACGTTTTATTAAATTTGCAATGACAGACAAAAACGTTGTAAGTTACAGAAATATAACTATTGCGATTTTAAAAAGTAAAAAAAATGGTTAAACATCAAACGTAGGTCTCTGAATGATCATTTTTGTAATGAAACTATTTAACGTTCGACTTTTTAGTTCCGAAGGCTTAAGCTACTTGAGGGGTCTGAAAACATGTTCCCCAAACAGTTTTGAAATTTTAATGCTGGGATTAGCCAAATCTACCGTTCCGGGATTATTTAGTCAACATTAAGTGTTCAGTAATTTATTGTTCACCTTAAAACATGCATAAACATGATTGGTTCGTAGCAGGTCTTGCGGAACGAGTGTAGCAACCGTAGTTTACGTTGTACAGTCGAATAGTAGATTTGTTTTAAACCTTATACTAGTTTTTTATCAAAACAAATAACCAAATTGAGATATTTTCTATCTTAATCGCTTGTTGTTTGAAATTAGTGGTTGCTAATTGAAATCGCCGTAATCCCAACAAAATCGAGATAGTTAGACAGTCTGTAGTATTATCATACACCTTTTTGAGTTACTCATCCTCCTGCTATTTTATAGATGTAGTTTCATAACCTATTACATTCTAGCACTTAATTCTAACTACATGCAACCCAAAAAAACGAAAAATAATTTTTAATCAAAATTTTGGTTAGAATGTTAAAGCATAACAAGTAGTCAACTTTAGTTTTTCTACAAAATGTACTTATGGCTAAATTAGCTACACTAAAAAAATTGCTTAGTTCAAAAAGAAATGAAAAACACGAATACTTTACAGTTAGTTTATTTTGTCATTTGTATTATGCTAACCTTTTCAGAGGTTCCTTAATTGTTTTTTCAGTTCATTAAGTAGAGTGAACTCTCGTTGTTGCGGAAACCTTCCGAACTGTCGTTTGATGACCGCAATAGCGTTAGTCCGTAATGAGTAAGGTGAAGAAAAAAAAATGATCACATATTTAATTGGAAAGAACATCATAAAACTTATACAAGCTGCCATAGTCTACGTAATATATCAAACACGAGAGACAGTGTTTTATCGCATGCATTTCAAAACACTGAGAAGAGAGTTGAAAATACGACGCGCAGCGGAGTATTTTTGACGAAATTCAAGGTGTTTTGGAAATGTGATGAAACACTGTCTCGAGTATTTGATATATCTTCTCAATCGAAACTAAAACTAAGGAGTAAACGAAGAATTAAAATCGTAAAAAATATGCTAATTGTAAGACCATATTTCAAACCATGGTCACGGTTATGATTTCTTTTGTTTCAAGTTGATGAATTATGAATGAGTTTGAGAATGTAACATCAACTTCTTTTATCAACCTTAATTCATGAACATACAAAGTAGTTGAATCTCCTGTATGTAATAATCAATTCTGAATGTCCTACACCGGCTGCATGTATTACATGAACTTTAACATTGTTTATAGGGTATACAGTGTGCTTTATGTTCAGAAACATTGAAATGCGCTGTTAAATAAACACAAGTAAGGTTTAACACAAGCAGACCACTATTCCGTAATGGCGAGAGTTATTTCTATACATTTCTTTATAACTAGAGCTCGAGATTTATCTTCTTTCCGTAAAAGCGAGGTATACGCAAGGCGGGAGTTATTGTATAATACCTTATTTGAACTTAAATGAAGTTTCAATTGTTGCTGCGGCGGAGGAGAAGCGACACTATTCTACTGATCAAAATAGCGGTCGTACCTGAGCATGCGCGATACTATTATATTTGCTGAGAAAAACTTCATTTCGATGGGATAGTCCAAGCCAGCCTCAATATCGAACACCGTGACACCATAAAAGTCCGCGCAAAACTTGAGATAGGCTACAGCAATGGCTTATAGCCTGCTGGCAGACCACATGGTTTTGAAAGGTTTCGGAGAGTTGCAGCGAAAGATTTTTGATGAGAGTATGGTATGTTTTTGCAATAGATATCGTTCAATTCAAATGCAAAGCTACCACAATAATGCTAACGATGAAATGTTAAAAATAGAAACAATTGCTAAAAATTTCAAAATTTTCTGGTCACTTCAAGTACGCACGCTTTCGAAGCTTGTACATGCAGTGAGGTCTTCGGGAAGAGTCCAGGGCGTTTTCTTCGAATTTTAAACCGCTGTTTTTAAAAAAAAATTGCCATGACTTTCGCAGCATTAGCTCCTTTCGCAAAATAAAACCTTACCACTGTAACAGAAAATCATGTACCTTTTTAAAAGGAACCAAGGGCATACTCTGCATAGTTTGTTTTTTGCATTACTAATTAATTATAAAGTTTGCATATATTATTGACCCTCTCGACAATATCAGTACTTTCTGATGTAAAAGCGTCCACATTTTCTGTTTTTGGCCTCTTACAGATCAAGTCTGGCCTATTGCCGGATTTAAAGCTATGTAATGTTTATAAAATTGAAAAATAGGTTAAAAACCAATGCGAAACCGTGCGAACGATCAATTTCTTGCCTACGTTGGATCATTTAAAAGATCGTGATCAGTAGAAATAAGTAATTTAAGTATTGTTTCTAAAAGATACCTATGCAAGGACGGATCAAACAACGTGAATACAATAATATATTTGTAACCCATCCTTAACCATCTTTCTTACACCTTCGCTTATTTGTTTTTATCTTCTTTAACTCACTTACTTATCTTTATTATCTTTATTTTTTATTCGTTATTTTAAATTTGAAATAAAAACATCGCTGTTCTATCTCCAGGTATTTGTAATTTCCATCCGTTATTGCCCCTTTGAAATGCTGGATTTTACACAACCAATAATCACTCTATTTAAAAATCATAGCAGTTGACATAACGGCAATGAGATAAGAGGTTTCGAAATTTTACAATTCTAGAAGATTTTTAACAAAGTGGAGGTAGCGTTCTAAGCCCAGTCCCCCAACCGCGCGCGGTCCCCAGTTCTTCTCTCTGAATGATAAAAGCTGTAAAAAGCAAATTGTAATGAACCAAGCAGTCTTTGTTAAATTTTGGTAACATCAGTGAAAGTGACAGTATTCAAGATATCGAGCTGGTATTATCAGGGGAACTTGACTTCATAAAGTATTTTTAGAGTTCTTAACTTTTGCTTATGTAACCTTGATCGAATTTTAAAAACTGGGCCTGGTTGTAACAAGGGAGGGGGAGGAAAGTGTCCGCACCAATTTCAAACAGCCACAGTTTTTGTAGCGTTGTTTTAAATGCAACCAAAGTCCATGACTTTTCCTAAAAGTTATTGGAGAACAGTTATATCTGTTGTTGTCATGATAACGACCTTGAGACCTTGGAGTTTTGATATTAATATCTTGCATTTTTTTGCTTAAATATTTTTAGCATATTCGAATTAACAAATGTTTTTGCAACAAAGTCCATTTCTTGTTATTTATGAAACATTATCCAGTTTTATTATATAGCTAGATAGTTTCCTACAATCTGATTGGCTGCCGGGAGGGCGAGTTTTCCCCACAATGACCGGTAATTATGACATTTTACGATGACAGGTTATTATGAGATTTTTTTTTCTTTTTTTCATTTTTACCTGTTTTTCGTGACGACTACCGACTCGGCTGAGTGAGCATCGTTTGAAATGAGTGCGCGCGCACAAGCGAATATGGAAATTAACTTCCGGTGTGTTTTTCGTATTCTTCCGAAAATAGACTGAAAGCCATATAATAAATAACTTATTAATTTCGTCCGTTCGATCTATTGCTCGGTCATTACAGCAAGGCCTTGGTCTGTGATTTCCTTGTAATGACCTCACTCTCGGTTAATAAGTAGTATAAAATGACTCCCCAAAGTTAAAGTAATTTTAAAATATGTTCAAAATTAAAAAACTAGAGTTTAAATTAAGGCAAGAAAACTTTTTACATTTTATTTTTTATTGGTTTACCAGTATAAACCGGCAACAAAATAAATATATATCTATATATACTTTCTTTCTTTGAATGTAATTGTCACAAGATGACAATAAATTTCGCGGTGTTTTACGAATTATCAGAACCGTTATAACACCCAAATGAACAACATTCGGTGACGAATCTTTAAAAATATTACATTTCTTTTGTATTTTGAGGGGGAATTCTAGTTTCTTTTTTGGGTTGGGAAGCTAGTGTTTAATCTTATCGACGCTTACTAAAACATCCGTTCAGACAACTCTCAAAAAGCTCTCTACCACAATTTTGACACGCTTGCTTGTTAAGGCATCGGATTGAATTCATCGCGCAATGCCCGAAAAACCTGCGATCTGTAAAAGCCTGGCACTTTTTAAAACACGAATCTTGACCAGCCGGCTTGCTTTGAGTTTTCTGTCCAAGAAGCAAAGCGATAGTAATCACAACCAATATGAGTGCTGTAGTTTTCATCTGAAAGCAAGAAAAAAAAACGTTTTAACCTGCAAACCAAGATCAAGAACAGTCTACAAGTTGACGTTTGTATTAATGAATACTCTAATAGAAATGACTTATTTGGGTACTCATTACAATAAAAATAACATCCAATGCTCTAACCGCTTCACCAGCAAATACAGCGGAGGTTCAACAGTTGAGGGTCTTAGATAGATCGCTACAGCCATTTACACATGAGAGATGTTCTCATTGAAACAGAAAAACTATTAAACCTGAAAGAACACCTTTCTGTTTTTGAGAAGTGCGTGGGTTATTTTAAGTCCCTCGATCGAGTCTCAAGAAACTAGACCTACGATTTAACGTCCTTATCCCAGAGGACGCGAAGGTCTAACCATTTGTAGGCGTTAGAACAAAGGCAGCACCTCCCCAACTAATTTAAGAACCAGTGAAGGCTGGCAGCGACTCGAGCCCAAGCTTTTGCGCATAGCAGACTGGCATTAATAAACGGCGCTGACAATGCCACAAATAATTGACCAATTTTGACTGTTTTTAAAAATTTTCTTTGTATAAATTAAAATTGCTTCCTTCCCCCAGAATTTGTTACTCAAAACGAGCCTGGGCGGGAAATTTTTGTAATGTCGACAAAAGAATTGTCCGGCCAATTAAAATTTAGTCCGGGCATGCCTCGTTTCTGGTCGGTCAAAATATCGAGAAAAACGGTGTTTATTTTTCAATCAATTAATGAGCTATAAACATTTTTGGTAAATTAAATTGTAGCATTTGTTTTCAATATATCTGGTCATGTTATCACAAGAAATTTAATACGCGAAGCACCCTTTATAGAAAGGCACACACGGCAGTGATACAGAAAGTTTCAAAACGAGTTGGATTTATTAGCAAAATATGTTCAAGGTTTTACTGGACAAAATTTAAGAACAAAGTAAGGGGAAGCTAAAAGTTTAATTAATAATTATTTAGGTATGAAAAATTTTATGTAGATCGGTTTGACAGCACGAAAGTCGAAATTTAAATACAGCATTATTACATAAAACATAAAACGTTTCAACTCGTCGATGTTTGTTCTTGTTTATGAAGAAGTTGTTTTGTTCTAAACGTCCCATGTAGCATTGAAACGCACTCGGAAAATTCACTTCGAAATTCAAAAAGTTAAAACATTTTTTGCTGAAGTTGCCAGAAAATAAAAAGAAAAAACCCTCAACTTTTTCTGTTCTTTAAAAAAAAGTATTCACTATTGTGATGAATTTCGAAAAGATAAAAAAAAACACAGCAAATTCGCACATAAAAATTTGAGAATGATAAAATTTCATTTCACAGAAGTCGTTCATTTACATATACAATGTTTAACTACTTTTTCTTACCTTTTAGAGTTTTAATTGAAATATATATGCGTTGTCCAAGGAACAGACAGAGTTTTTACCTATACAGAAGAAAAAAAAGAACCATTAAAATTTGCTTCAATAAAGTTAAGAGCTACCCTAACAAATTGTGATTGGTATTTTACCTTCGGCTTCAGCAAAGTAAGTCAAACAGGATTTTTAAACCTCTCAGGTTTTAAAGCTTTAAGAGTGAAAACTCAAGAACCTCGAGGGAATTATAGGAAATCTTATCTTTCTGTCGGCTTGAACTCAGTGATAAGACAACAAATGTTGAAATCTTTATGAACCCAGCTGTTCTAACTTGTGTAATTACCGGAGGAAATTAAGTTAACACACTTTGTTTGTACTCTTCTCACATTTTAGCTATAAACGAGAGATATACTGCCCACTCAGAAACTTTGTCCAATAAACTGTATAATGGAAAATAGAAATGAAAGCACATGTCTCATTATAACTTCAAAAGAACAAGGACTAGTATATCTTTTGTCTTGATCACTTTTCCTACGCACTCGAAAGTACAGAATCAGGGTAAACACTTATTTAGTAGATAACGTTCAAATGTTTGAAATAATTTAATTTTGAAAATTTATCTAATAAACCAAGCAATTTGCTTATTCAAGTTCAAGTTGATTTGCAATAATATAATGTATGAGTTCACGATTGACTTATACGTTTGACTTCGTGGGAGTAAATATTACCGCGCAAGGCAACAGTTTCAAGTTTTCTTTCTTTGTCTCCAAAAAGCTTTTGTTGTCGCTTGGTTAATTAAAAAAGATTGCTCAATCTTGGAGCTCCTTGTGATGGAAATCAAGACAACTAAAGCAATCGAATTCAATACTTTTCAACTTTGGCATCGGAACAGGTGCGAATTGCCGCCACTGACAACATTAAAAAAGTTACAAAGCCAAAAGGAATACTAACAGAAATTCTAAGGTTAAAATTAAGCCTTATTAATCTAAGGTATTTCTGCATTCTAAAGATAATCTTCTGATTGTAGAATATTGTTTAATTTTATTGTCCAAGTTTACTGATTTGATGTTGACGTTTAAACAGTGTTCCAATGTTTTATCTACAATTACTATAAAGTAAATACATTTTTTCCCGTTCTTTTTCGAATAAGAGTATATCGAGACTGAAATTCGAGAAACTTTGATAATTGTGTAATCCGAAGTGAATTTTTTGTCTGATTTAAGTTTAAATACAATACATTATATATGGAAATTATAAGTCTAACCTTAATAAAAAAAATTAATTAAAAACACTAGAACTAGCTATTTGCTCGATGCCAATTACATTTTTGAAAGAAGTTAGGTGTGTCATCAATGGCGCAAAGAGCTGCCTCCAACTCTAAGCATAATCAGACCAAACGATACAAACAAAACAAAGAGCGGAGAGCAAGTTTTTTTCTTTTTCTTTTTCTTTTTTTTCATGCTAATCCTAGATATTAAAGCTTGTGTCTACATTTTTAGTCATTTACTGTAAAACGTGTAGGCACGGACCCCTAAATCAGTGTACACCGGTTGTTTAGCATTACTGAAGATTATATTCAGTTTTCGCTAATACCATGCATATGAAACTAATCAACACCTCAAAAGTCATTTTACACCGAAGCTTTTACAGTGCAGAATATTTTCTATTAAAATAAATACACAGTCCTTTTGAAAGAATTAAATATTTGATTGTTCTTTTCATACGAGAGGTCTGTGTATTTTTTTCTTGCCTAGAAATTTGTACTGAGACAAATGCTTTTTTGCCTAAAGGTTGGTACGACACTGCTCATATTTGGCTGGAAAATTACTTCAATATACCATCAAAGTCGTCACAAACCAATAGTAGGACATTTTGTCGATTCTGTTAACATTGAATTTCATGCATTTTTTATCTTAAAATAAACACGAGAATACTTTCATCCTTAAACTGGCAAAACTAAGAATATTCAGCCTGGGCCATACATAAATTACTTACGCCATCAAGATCTTGATAGGACAGACAATATGACGTTTTATTAGAGGGTCTTAATGGGGTAGTGGCTTTTACGGTTAACGGTTAATATTTTGGCCGTTTTACGCCTAACGGTTAAATTTTTTGGCTTTTTTATGGCTAACGGTTAAACTTTTTTATGGCTAACTGTTAAAATTCTTTCATTTTTACGCCTAACGGTTAAATTTTTTGGCCGTTTTACGACTAACGGTTAACCCCATTGAGCCCTCTTATTAGCATAGTCCGTTTTATGTACTTTTGTATTTAAAAAAAGAATATTCTATCCAAAAAAAGAGAATAAATTAAGAATACTCAACCTATCCGAAAAAAAAATGTAAAAAATAATTGCAGAACTGGATGCATTGTTTCTTGGGTAGTTTCGTGTTTTCTATATTTCTTTTTAATTGAAATTTCAATTAACCCAGGCCTTGAGTGAGCAAGCCGTTTCTGTATAGCTAATTGTTAACTAACACTTATTTTTTGAATTTGACCTTTACACTATATGAAATTTTTTATTGGCAAAAAAAAAGGTTGTTCTGGTTAATTAAATGTCCCAAACTGAACTAACTATTTCTTCGTTACGGATTTTTTAAAAATATTAAGACGAATTTTAATACATTCTCTAGAAGCATTTCGTTTAGCTGAATGAATCACTAGAACTTGATTAGTTGATTAGAATTTTATGTCAACTTTATTCAAAGTTTATCAAATCTAAATATTCGTTTTTTTAATTGGAAGTATATGATAACCATCAAATGTTATCAGTTTTGCATCAAGTGCTTTAGAAAACCTTGCGGCTGCTGTGGAGCTTGTTTAGTTCTAGCAACTGATGGTCATTTGAGTTAATTTGAAAAAAAAATTAAAGTATGCAATTCAAGAAACAAACAACTAAAAAACTAAAAAAAGGACTAACTTCCAATTCTGTTATGGCGATGAATTTACTATTTCAACCTAGAGTTGCCGTCCTAGATCAATAGTTTTTTTTAAAAGGAGCTCGCCAACATAACAGTTTCGTTTTGCGCTACTCCTACAAGACGCGTTGACTATTGTTCATGGCGAACATAACAGCGGTTAAGATTTGAGAAGTTATATTTAATAGATAAGTTTTATGACAGAAGCTTAATGCCAAATGCAATTATTCAATCTCAATAGTCATTTTACATAAAAGTTTAAATAATGTACTTTGGAACTTTAAGAACAGTTTATTATTTATTAAAAAAGAAATGCAAAGTCCGTTAAGTAGATTTATATTTAATATGTTACCTTGAAAAGTCAACTATTTTCTAACACGGCCCGTATGCATGAAAATATCAAGAATTTCTGTTCGGTGGTCATAAAAGAATGAATTATTATTATTGCACGAGGTCTCATTAAAGAGAAACTGTGTTTATGTTTTACTATCTATTCGAAATTATACCTTTTTTGATGCTTTTAACTAGAAAACCTAGAAGTATGTAAAATTTGTTATACTGTCGTCGTTACTGAATTAAGTAACAAATCATATACGCTTGACTACAGTAAGGTGAATTTCTCATTCGGCTTCATATACAACTATTTAATTTGACATTTTCATGGACAGTGCTTTCAATCGGACAAATACAGTATAACTTATAGTTAAAAAGCTTTGAACAGTAGAGGCTTGTGAGATGCGGCTGGCCAAAACAGCTGCCTTGATCTGGTATCATTCAAATTTACTATTATTCGTGGTAGATTTAAGGGGAGTATTCGCTACCAATGCGTGCCTTAGTGCCCACTTTTATTGACTACAACTACTTAACACTAGCTATAGCACGTTTATGATATCTATGCTTAAAAAATTTTGAGTGGGAGATCAGTGCATGGCTACCGAGATTTCATAACAGCGACCACAGGAAACAATTGAACACTGCAGCTGTGATTATGATAATGATCTTTATGACAATTTTATGATGTAAATATTCGTAGCACGTACAACGATCGTTTTTTAAAGTTTTGTTCTGATTGAACATTTAAAACATTCCCGAGTAGTGGGTCATGTGATGATCCCCTTTCAAGTTTCATTGACAAGGAAGAAGGTTTTGCCTATGAATAAAGTTGTTATACCACAAAGTTACGTTCATTGATTTGTATGTTAACATTTCTATCGTCAAATCAAGTTATTAGTTTTTAATAGGTTCGAAAGCATGTTACTGAGATTTCCCCAGACGTTATCAATTGTGTATAGAGGATACATGCATGGGCGTTGGGAGAACTTAATAATTTTTTCTTTGAAATTGAAAGATGTTTTACGATTAGCGAACAGCAAACGTTTTCGGTGCGCGCCCACAAAATATTCTGTTTAAAAAGTAATTAGCAAAAACAAAATAATCAAAAATAAAGAAGAAATTAAACCCAAAAGCAAAGCTATGATGTTGCTATATATGGCAATATTATTTTCAAATGTGAAGATAGCAACTTTCTGTTTAGGATATATATAAGTTTTATATAGACATAATATATCAACAATAAACAGTCATTTAATAATCAAGATCGATAATCTAATATTAAACAATTACTTTTACCAATCTTCAAATTAATGATTTTGAAATAAAAATTGAGCAAAGCTTGGCAGGTTGTTTAAAAACTTTAAAACTGTATAAATAATAAGCTTAGGAGATTCTCAAGTTATTCAGGGCAAAATAAAAAACTTATAAAAAGAATGTTTCTTTTTTTAAAAAAATTCTGACAATGAGAAACTCTGCTTAAGATTATTTTGAAAAAGTGATCACGTTTGTTTGGACAACTGAATTCTCGTTTGGCAGTGATATCAGAAATACTAAAAAATTATTGACAAACTGAACGGCAAAAACTCGTATTTCGCAGAAGTACTGAAGGAAAACATCGAAAAATAATCGGACATCCTGATCTTTGCAAAACGTTTTTTTTTTCAAAAGCCTAGAGCTATTTCATGTTAATACCACTTTCCTCCTATTAAGAATCTTTAAACTCAAAGTATATTTCATTTCAGTGGCAATGAAGTACAAAATACACTTTTTTTTTATTAAGAACCAGTAAAATTTTGCCCAGGCTCAATGTTCTTATTTTTTTCAACAATTTGAGG
>JAOEHV020238610.1:0-11645 GCA_025447995.2 Isaurus tuberculatus | reverse complement strand
TGAGGTCTATTGTTTCATTATCACCCAAAGTTTATCAAAAATGTGTTTGATCTCACGTGATGAACAAATAAAGGATGGAAAATTATCATATCAGTAAGAATTTAATTAATTTGAATAGCTGAAAGAAAAATCTAGCACATTCTAGTCTATTAATAATTAACATACACAAAACACATTTGAGGTCTATTGTTTCATTATCACCCAAAGTTTATCAAAAATGTGTTTGATCTCACGTGATGAACAAATAAAGGATGAAAAATTATCATCAGTAAGAATTTAATTAATTTGAATGGCTGAAAGAAAAATCTAGCACAGCAGTTCTAAGAGCAACTTCATGCAGGTCTGGATGTTTCAAAGTCAAAACAGCATCCAACATCATATTTCCAGGTGCTGCAGGTGACCGATGGATGTGTACCCTCAGTTGCTTCGACTTTTCAGTCCTTCTACTGAGTCTGGTCTCAAGTTGAGGTGTGTGGACTTTACTTACGTGTTAGATTCACAGGGGAAACAAAAGCCTGGAATAGCCTTTAGAGCTTCCTGGATAAAGATAAAAAAACATTTCATTTCCGTTTCACAGAGGTGAACATGATAATGACAATAAGTGTACTGTTTTTTTTAATAAAAAATAATAAAATAATCAAAGCAAAGAACTAACTTTATACTACAAAGCTACAGAAACATGCAAAACTATATTTCTAAATTTAAAGCCAATATGCAGGACTGGGTAAAATTTCAGATTACTAACTGTCCCCCCTGTCCCCAATTAGCCTTAGCACTGTACAGCTGACCCCCATCCTCTACTAGTTCCACAATATGTAATTTTAGTATCTGGGTAGGTAGTTTCCTGCAATCTGATTGGCTCTGTCTTGTTGCAATGATCTTGCTATCGCTCGGTGATTGGCCAACAAGGCCTCAGTCTGAGATTTCCCTGTAATGACCTCACTCTCGGTTAATAAGTAGTATGTCTTCCTCTATCTACAGTTAGTTACAGCACTGTATAGTTGCCCCCCATGTTCCCTTCTAGTTCCATAAGTATATTACGTTCTTTCCCAATCCCCTACTAGGTATAACACTATGTAGCTGTCCCCCCTGTCCTCTACTAGTAACAGCAATATGTAGCTGTCTTCCTCTACCCCCAGTTGGTCACAGCACTGTATAGCTGCCCCCTGTTCCCTACTAGTTCCATTCTATGTTACTGTCTTTCCCTATCTCTCACTAGTTGTAGTACTGTGTAGCTGCCCCCCCTCTGTCCCCTCCTAGTTCCAGACTATATAACTTTCTTTCCCTATCCTGGGGGCCACTAGTTACACCACTAGGTAGCTGCTCCCCTGTCCCCTAATATTTTCACAATATGTAAATGTCTTTCCCTATCCCCCACTAGTTTTAGTACTGACTGTAGCTATCCCCCCACCCTTGTCCCAACTCTACTTTCCCCCACCAGTTAAACGTCACTGTTCAGCTTTCCAAAATTTCAGTTTGAAACTTTAATCTGAAATGATACAACTAATCACATCTTAATTAAGTCAAACAAACCTTGTCTTCAAAATCAGTTGGATAAACAAACTTTATCTCAGGCTCTAGAAAAATAAAAATCACTTGAGTTGCTTTATTGCATAATTTCTAAACATATTTATTAAAGCCATATAAAAATTATTTAAACAATTGTAAAAAAACATGTTTTCTCAGGTGACTAAATTAGAGATAAAAGTTGAATAAATCAGGGATTACATTAATGCAAAAATCGTGCATTTCTACACAAACTGCCTCCAAAAAAATACATTTTGATTTTTAATGCATGTCTTGTATGCAGATATAGAAACTTACTCTCACAGATCCAGTTTTATGGGACCCTTATTATGTGGCAAAATCCCTGTAAATATGTCTGTCTGACAAACCTACAAGTCTACTCACATTGGGATTTTAATGAGGAGAATTTAGGAGTCATCAGCAACATAAAAAAAATGGTTGAAGTTACTTACAACAATAATCAAAAATAAATTTAACCTTGGGTCATCTAAATAATCCTTTTTTTGGACCCAGATTAATGTAACTTTTGCAAAATCCATTTGAATACACAATATCACTCTAAATAGAGCTTATAGAATATATTATGTATTATGTGTCAGGAATCTATCAAATCCTGTGGATTTTAAAGTACCTTAATTGCAATCTGCAAATTTAATTCATAGTAAACATGATTCAGCAAGAGATAATAAGCATAGACAAAACAGCTATGTTTACCTTTTCCTTGTATGTTTTTGAAAAAATTATGACTGACTTTAGTTCAATTATGAGATGAAAGTTACCATAAAATAACTGCAATATTTTTGTACCATGTATGATTAAATGTAGAAAAAAATTTGATGCCTAAAACTAAAGAATCCTAGGCAATATTTCCTTACTACCCCATACATTCATTATGAATGCAAAAAGCACACAGAAAACTCTGACATGTTATTGCAGCAGTTTTTCTTTTAAACAGAAAGTATGCATAATGAATGTATGGGGGTAAAAACGAAAATCTTAATGAATCCCGTTTCATATCTGTTATTAGAGAGATTTTGTTACCTCCTTTCTGTAAGTAAGCATGTTTGATGCATATATATTTGATTGTTCACACAAGACAAATGCAAACAATATTACTGGAAGTTCAGATGAAAGTCAAAGCAATCAAGTTCGGTTTTATCTAAAGTTAGGATTATAAATATAAGCAAGAGCATAAACTACAATTTATAAAACCAAATCAAATTTTAGTGATTCATTTGCAGGGCTTGACATTAAGCATTAAATAAGTTACAGACCATCAGGCCAGTGAAACTGGATATTTACTGGCCCAGCAAAAATTGCTCCGACCCAATTTCTTCCTGGTTTCTGCCAACTTTAAGAGGGTTCGAAATTGCTCAATATTTTTAAATGCAAAGTATCAAAACCCATGTAAGATGAAATAATGTGGGCATGCAGTAACTAGACAACAATGTTGCACTACTCAAACGTTAGCTTTGAAATAGACAACTTTGTTAAGAATGATTCGCTCTCAATCTTTATTTCATGAAGAGTCTTCAAGCAAATAAATTTAACAAATACTAATAGTTTTCTATGAAACCCAAAAAATCAAATTATATGTGTGTTGTTTCATTTGAGTAACTTGATGCAGCCTCGGTTATGATAGCCGTTGTGAAAACTAAAGTTTTTAATCAAAAGAAAAACCAGGTTTTTCCTGATTAATAGATCGTTCAGAATGACTTTTCGAAAAGAGTTGCTGGCCAAATCGGGCCACCGAATTTCAAGTCAATGGCCCGAATGGGTAATGTCCACCGTTAACGTCAATCTCTGATTTGTAAAACGCATCTCTATCAAAACAATAAATTCCATAGACTAAAGAAATGCTATTGGTACAGTTAAACTTTAATATTATAGCTTTTACCAGCGACCTTGACCTAAGTGAAAAGGCAAACCATTGAAAATCAAGCTGTGAAAATGAAACTTTTCAGTTTCACACTTTCACATTTTACTTGGCACGATTTAGTTGAAAGCTAGCAAAACACATCTGAAAATTTTAGTCTTTTAAACAATTATGTCAAATATACTCAACATTTTAAACATAATTAACTTTTTAATTTTCGATCGCAAAATAAATCTACAAAAAGCGGCATAGTAATAAAACATAAACAAGATTGTCCACCATGCCTATTCTTCCAGAAGTACTACCGAGCACAATCAATTAGTTTTATTTCGTGATGTGTAAAAAACAGAAAAGAGAGAGCTGAAGCAATCATGATTTCACAAACCTTTTCTAGCGATAGGAGCTGCGACTTCCAAGAAACATTCTAGAATTCTATCTGGAGCAGCCCTAAAAGAAACGATCTCCTTCAGTAAACAATTTGTTTATCATAAAAACTGTTACCCATACTCGTACCTTACTCGTGAGCCCATTATACGGACACAAAATCAAGACTACTTCAATTTGTTTCGCGGATGTCAACATCGACTAACCATCCGCCATTTTGATTTTGTTTTGCTACTACTGCGCTTGCGCGGAGTCGGCAAGAAAAAAAACGAGCAAAAATGGGCGTGCAACCTGGATCGGAAACGGAACTCATATGACGATAGATTGTGTGGGCGTCCGGAACTAAAGTTTAGTATTAAATAGTACAGCTTTGTAACAAAGGATACTGATTGCATTACAACAAGAAACAACCCTCTTTTTCACGAACAAGTTGTTTGTTTTTTTTTAAAAAAAAGCGTCAGGGAACAAGCGTCTGAAAATACCAATGTAAAACCGTGCGAACAATCAATTTCTTACCTGCGTCGGATCACATGAAACTGGATCGTGATCAGTCGAAATAAAATATTTCAAAAAAAGACTTCAGCAAGGATTTATCAAACAACGTGGATGCAACAATAATTTACGATATTCGGACTGGCCAATACCAGTCTTTATCAGGTTTAATAGGAAAATTTGTTTTTTACAGCTTCTATATGTCTACAGAAAGTAACGGACGGAAACTACAAATAACAGGAGTACAAAGATTTATTGAAATCAAATTCAAATAAACGGTCAAAAAGTATTATAAAGAGAGTTAAAAAAGATAATAACAAATTAGCGAAAGTGTAAGAAAGATGGTTAAGAATGTGTTAAATCAACACATTTACAGACACATTTACTTTTTATTATTATAAGCTGTAAAAAACAAATTGACCTATTAAACCTGGGGAAGACTGGTATTTGTAATGTATTAACATTAATTATGTATGTCACATGATGTAAGCTTCGTGGTCAGAGAACGAGGGAGACATTGTACAGAAAGATTGTTTAATAAACCTTTTGGAATGTGAATACATTCGCTTTGTGTGACAATACCCTAAATTGGCGACGAGGATCAATATGTGAAGGCGTACCAGTTCCTGTTTTTGAAGAAGGAAGCGATGTGGAATTGGCCAGTCGAAATATCTTAAGCTACTGCTGCATCCACGTTGTTTGATCAGTTCTTGCTGAAGTCTCTGTCTGACAAGTGGCTGACAGTGTGACAGGATTTACTAACAACTAGGAGCGAGAAAATAAAATCGCCATTAACAATTTAAAATACTTTAAGCCTATCTGTTGTCAGATTGGTTAGCTGCAAAGGCCCCCGCTCCAGGTTTCTGCAGTTTTCAACAGAGATGAAAATAGTTGATTTAACTATTAACAAATATAATTTTGGCACGCAGTAGCCTTATATGTAATAGTTTTGAAATAGTTTGGGTAGTGGCCAGACTCAGCTTGGAGCCGGTCTGGTAAAGGAGAAGTAAGGCGCCTCCTTCCCCTTCACAAGCCTAAGTGCACACCCTGAACAGGTGTCAGCACGCCCTTAGCCTACCCTAGCCAGGGTTACGGCCTTCCCAGTACAACCCTGGCGGATCTGACATGTCAACTCGGCAGCTTTTTATGGCATTTGGCAGTTCTGTGTGTCAACTCGACCGCAGCTCTGGCAATGGCAGTCCTGTTGTCAACTCTGCATCAGTTCTAGCTAACAGCAACGGGTTCTCTCCTGCGACCGTGTCAGCCGTGTTGCCCCCTCGCAATAAAGGAGCTACTCGCCAAGGGACACTATCATGTGCCCGTTAGTATCGTCATCGTTAGGCACAGCCTTACAATTAACTGAGATGAGTTATAAAGGAGTTTCGAAAAATGATATTGCGTACGGGGTAACCGAAGCGCCACGACGAATGGCAGTGGTGAAAATTGAGCGAAGGCCATATCAATTACCCAAACTTACTAGGTGCCTGGAATGTTCGTACGACTGACAGTGATAAGTGCGGTCAGAACGCGTCACGTCGATTATATGTAAAGAGCTTGAAAAGGCAGGTATAGATATGTGCACATTGAGTGAAGTCAGACGTCCAGAGTCTGGTAATATTAAGGAGAGGAGTCACACAATCTTCTGGAGTGGCGGTGAGGATAGGACAGCGGGGATCGGCTTTGTTATCTCCAACAAGTACGATTATAGTATCCCTGTTCCCGTGAGCACAGGCAGCCCAAGCTAAATTTGTTTAAAAGTTTTGGAGCGACTGATTATACGACTTTGTATGAGAATTTTTTGTTTTTAAAAAATCGAAACATTTTACTATAAATAGCAGAAATAAATTTTCCTTACATCGACTGTTGTGTGTTCATTGTTTGTTGTTCGCGCATTTCTAACAGTTGGAGACATTTAACACAGATTTTTGGGTCGGGGTTCTTTCCAGTATAGAAAAAAGTAAAGGCAGGAGACTCGATTTTAAACCCATCACGCGAAGCGAAATAAATTCAGTTTCTGACATCCAAGCGCCATAAATCCACGTTAGCAGAACGGTAGATAAACATTCTAGCCAATGCTTTACTCCGCAGATTACATGGAGGTTTTTAGAGTGCTCAAATTAAACCATTTTTGCGATCAATTGTAGCCGTTAAAATTTCTTCAATCCGTTGACCCGCAACTTGGGACACGGACCGTTAGAAAGTTACTCAAATTTAGCTTGGGCTGCCTGTGCCGTAAATAACAGACTGATGACAGCTAGGGTCCGACTCAATGAGAGCACTTACCTCACCTTGAAAAATCAACGTGAGATCGTTTTCTTGCAGTGTGGTCTGAGTATATATTCTATAAACCTGTAATCTAAGAAAATTTTTAAGAGTATTTTAAACTTTAAATAGTAAGAAAAATACGAATACTCAGTCTGGGTCTGAAAAACAATATTCTTATAAGAAAGATTGTACACGCGTGCTTGCTTCACTATTTAAATCCTGCCAAAGCCCAAACACCTTTTGATCTTAGACTAAAAGAAACCCTTCATATCAAACATCTCGCTCCTGATTTTAATGAGCAAGCAGTAGCAGATCCAAGGGGGAGGGGCCTAGGAGGCCTGTGCCCCCCCCCCTCCCTTTTTTGTTTTTTTTTCTTTTACAAACTCTTTATTTGAACAAAGTTTAGGAGCAAAATATTATTCTTAAATGAATACAAAATTTGTCTCAAAATGCCGGAAATGGCCATTTTAGAGAGTGAAATTTTCAAACATTTCTGGGGTGACATGCCCCCAGACCCGACTACAAAACTCACGCCTTCGGCGATCGGTGTGCCCCCCCCCCCCTTTTCACATTCCTGGATCCGCCCCTAGCAACTCCATTACTTTAACACTTTTTACAACTCATTTCTAATCAGTTGACGTTATCAACATTATACTTTATTCTGTCTCGAGTATTTAATTTGTAAATGAACTCAATTGCTATTTAAATGAAGATGACATTGGTAATGCCGAAACATGCATTTGAAAAATTCTGTCGTGGTTATAAATTTATACTTTCTTTCAATACTTGCTACAAGGCCCCGATTATATGACAAATTTCGATCAGCCCGGGCTGAATATTCCAGCTCGGACTGGGCCATCCGGTCTGGAATATTCTGCCCCGGGCTGAAATTTGCTTCAGGTAATTGTTACGTCTCATTTATAAGCGTTTGAAACGGATCCGGGCTGAAATCAGGGCCTAAGATCCTTTGGAAACTTTTTGAATAGGTTGCCGTCGAGTTGTGGGTTGCAGGGTGCTTCGCACAATATTTGAAACTGAACTTGAAAAGGCGGAAAGGCGCATGGTTTTCTTGTATTTGATGTTTGGGTTCGATTGCTTTATTTCTAGAATATTTGGATTTTACTTTAGGCCAGGGGAAGTAGAGTTTTAGGTTCTCGTCAGCCAGTTTCAGAAAATTGGTGAGGGATTTTGATCAACTTTCATCTTTCATCACCAAATTACAAAACCTAAAAGGGCCTGGAAACGAGACAAGTCGAAGTCGTCGCTTCGGTACGAAACTGAAACGAAATATTCTCCTAAAAAACCATTATTAGCTGCCAGAAATTGGTTTTCAATGTGTCTTTTGCATACAAAGCTAAAACGCGACGAATGACGAACTTTTTAGGTGCGGGTATCAAAACACATGCGGGCGCTGACGAGAACCTAAAAACCTACTTCCCCTAGCCTTATTTTCCAAAATGATTATTCTAGAAGTTTATTTTCAATTTGTTTTTTTCTGACCTGAATTGCATAGATATTTTGAATTTTAGAAGGATGTCGATCCATTAACCAATGTTATGGAGCAAAACCTATTTGTTATTTCGCTAAGGGCTCATACTTTGTATATTAACAATAATTAACAATTATTCCATAAGCGCGCGTTGGATATGAGATGGTAAATAGGTCTGGCTATAATCATCTCATATCCAACAAGCGCGAATGGAATAGTTTTTTTATTAAATTTCATGATCTTTCTGAGCCCTTCGATAATTGAAAATGACATCCAAATTTTATTGATTTCCATTTCAAACATTTTTCACCTTGGCAACACTTTACACAGTCAGTTTCCATATATGGTCATTCGGTATATGAACTGATAACCGAGATTGAGTGAACCAATGAGAATGCTAGAAACGCAATATTTAAGGTTGAAAATCTAATAACAATGTATATTTACATAGCGCCAATTATGACCAAATCTTTAAGCGCTTTACAAGTAAATACAAGGCACAAGCAGTAGAGGGTCATAGATAGTCCGCTATAGTGGCTCACATATATCTGATTACTATATACCACAGAAATGAATAGTACTTTTCGCACACGCTGATTGGCTAGCTCGGAGGTGATTAGCCAAGTACTATTCACCTTCGAGCAGCCGAAGAAAAACAAAATGGCTTCCCGTTATCATTTGTCGGTATATTGTCACAAATAAAGTTACTCTTTGATCCGCTAGTTATTCAGCTTGTGTGGTATATACTAAAACAATTATTCACCTCAGTGTCAGTGAAGTGCTGGTTATTTACCGATATCCACCACTATTCACTTCCACTCTGGTGAATAATTGTTAATTATTAAATTTTCAACCTCGAATATTGTTTCTAGCGTTTTGATTGGTTCACTCAAACTTGTTTATCAGCTCATATACCGAATGACCATATATGAAAACTGACTGTGTAAAGTGGTGCAAGTATCAAAGGGTTCGGAAAGCTTATGAAATTTAATAAAACAAACGCGCTTGTTGGATATGAAATGATTAAAGCCAATGTTGGCTATTTATACGTGCCTCGTTGGCTACTTACCATCTCATATCCAACGCGCGCTCCTGGAATAATTGTTAAATAACCACGAATTGCCCTCAGTGAAAGAGACAGAGCATAACACCGGGATTACTACTCTGCTCTTTCCGATAAGTGTGTGGGTTCTTTTAAGTCCCCTAATAGAGTGTCGGGAGACTGGACCTACGGTTTAACGTTCTTATACGAGAAGACGCGAAGGTCTAACCATTTGCAGATGTTAGAACAAAGGCAGCATCTTCTCCTCAATTATTTTAAGACCCTGAGTGTTGGTCCAGCGGGGAATCGAACCCGAGCCTCCCGCTCGATAGACTGGTACCTTACCAACTATATATAGGCTAACCAGGCGGCGGTACATGAGTCGTGCATACGCAGTCAAGTAAGTTACACCTTAATCATCACGCCGTATACGTGTGGGCAGGAGAAATAGGAAAATGAAACGTGTACGCGAGGCTTAATACAATTATTTTCCTTACTGTTGGTGTACCGGTTTTGCTTATGGAATAACAAATCACAAGTGTATAGGTAGAACATGACTTGTGTGCTAGTATCTAGTACTTGTAGCTACAAAAAGGAGGGAGCTTAAGCTTCGTGTTTGTTTTTACGGCAAACGGCAAGATAGATCACGTGATCACATGACCTTTTTGCGTTCCAACCTGAAGACCGGTGCTTTGAGTATGGCGTAAACAGGAGAATTTTTAATTACTTTCTTCAGTTCCGGAGTACAAAACCCTAAATTTGGAAAATCGATTTTGTGAAAATTAGATAATCTTAACTTAAACAGATGAATCTTCCTAAAATTTTCATAAAGTTCCTGGAATCATTCGACCTTTTAATATGTTTTTTTTACCTGTTTGTTCGAGAGTGCAAAAGTTAAAAAGTTTCTTTTTGTTTTTTTTCTTCCCATTTGTTGCATTAAAATTGTCGTTTCAAAAAAGGTATTTGTTTTTAATTTCTGTATTAAAATTTATAGAGAACTTATAACAACTCATACAATAATTTTATGTTATCGAACCTTTACTCGTTCAATATGGAATTAATTTCAACGAGTGTGTTTTAAAAAGAATCAAAATTGCGTGAGCCCGTTAATCATTTACTGAAAAATTTAAGTTATTATTGCTTCACTTGAATCTCCAAATCTACTGAAAACACCGGCCATTTTGTTTGTTTGCAAGATTTTTCTTTGAACTTCCCTCCATCGTTGTCATAGAAACTTCTGCATTTTGATTGGCTTATTAGCTTTGTATTATTTATTATCCAATCAGGTTTAAGTGTTTGAGATTGGAACTGCACGAAATTACAAATTTCTGCACGGAATTGCACATTTTTGCACAGAATTACAAAGTGATTGCACTGCTCTTGACCAATCAGAATCAAGTAATTTTTTTATGTATATGATTATATTTCGCCAGTGCATAACGCCATTAATTAATCAATTAGTAATATAGCAGACAAATTATAGACGGAATTCGGCACTCGATTTATCTGTAATTGCCCTTCGTTTGAAATTTCACATGGGCAATTACAAATTATCCATGGCAACCAGTTCGTCACGCGTGCAAAAATCAAGAAGTCGTGTTTACAAGACAAATTTTGCGACTTTGGAAGCAAAAAACTCGGATCTGAAGTACTATGATTTTGTCTGCTATATTATTAAAAAGTAATCGAATGAATCCTCGTCATAATTTCGAAAAAGTCACTTGTCTTTTGGCCTAATTCTGAAAAAATTGTCCTCCCTGCGGTCGGGCAATTAATTCAAATTATGCCAAAAGACTCGTGATTTTTTTCGTAATATGGCTCGGCCTCATTCGATTACCTATAATAATTAATTAATTAATAATTAATTAATATTTTTCTATTATTTTCAATCGATTTTAACATTTCTTAAAAACAAACAGCACAATATCCCTCTGCCAGGAATTCATAAAAGGACGACTTACAAAACCTATAAATACCTGGATGGGCCGCTGATACCAAAGGCAAAGCGATGTTCCAGTAAATACAGTTCAGTTATAACCAATTGGTTGGAGTTCAAGACAGCACCTCGATTTACTGATTGAAAAGTTTAAAGCTGATATCTTGATCAAAAAGAATTTAAATGTTAGCATAATTAAAGATTCCACGATGTATGTATTCTGACTTTGGAAACATTGTGTCTAAAAGAGGAAGCTCCTAATTGTCAGTTGGGTTACTGTGCGACAACTCAGTTCACTAAAATATTGATCTGCTGCCATAATCATCATAGCTTGGCACCTGTTTACAGTTTTTCCTTTCATATTTAAGCATGCGCAAAATCAAAATAGAAATGTAATCACAACTGTTTTAGTGACTGTTCACAACACTTTATCCGTATTGGTCGGTGGAGCTAACGCCATTTACAGGGCAAAATCATTGACTGAAAGAATGCTCTGTGAAAAACATAAAGGACCGGCAAACGGCTAGCTGACGTTTAGCGCGCGTTTCACGATGCTTAAGCCTGCAGCACACGAGAGCTATCCCCTGAGCAAAACGTTATTCGTGCCCGTTTGCTCAGCACTTAGCTCGCTGTG
>JAOEHV020238500.1:0-12602 GCA_025447995.2 Isaurus tuberculatus | reverse complement strand
GGGAGAGGGGGGGGGGGGTAAAAGGGGGGGAATGCAAGAGGTAAAATTTTGCACTCACAGAAACGTGGCGTCACGCTTTAGTACCGTAAAACCATATTTTTAACAAAAAAAGAGGGTTTTTTTAGTTCTATGGACCCGACACGGCATTTAAACAATTTTCTTTGCCTTTGAACAACCGCGCGAAATAAATTAGATTCATAAATTGCCTTCTTGGCCGGTCTTTTCTTCAAAAAGCAGAAATCAAAGAAAAATTCTATTTTAATAGAGAAAACGTTTAAATAAGTACGTTCAAAAGTTTGTAAGCATGAGTTTACTAGCTCATAATTAAAGTCTGCAACGCTCTGAACGCATGTAGGCGCGCACAAAGCTTTCTCGCCTCTATATTGTATTTTGGTATAGCACTAATTACAATACCTACATATTTATCTACTGTATATTGAAGTAATCAGATCATTCATTCCTACCTGTTAGAATCGAGCAGATAAATGCCAAAAGAATGATGTAGTTAACCATGACGAATCTTTTTTCAAACCTTTTCAATTTTTGGAAAAATAACAAACGGTCGAGCTATTAATGAATTGTACTGCGCTCAATACGTTAACGTTAAAAAACATAAGTATAAATGTTAGGACGTAAATTTCTTGGTTAAAATCCGTTTTTATAGATTAAAAACAAAACGATTTTGCCAGCATCGAAAAAAGGAACGACTGTTTTTACAGTTACAGAAAATATAAACAATAAAAAGATTTAAATGAGAAAAAATTTTGCGTTGAAAGAAAGCTAGAATTTTTCTTTAATTTTTTTTAAATATGCGTTGTTTTGAAAAAACACACGCATAAAATTTTATATTTCATTTGCGTTTTCTTTGTCTAAATTTTGATGAAGTTTATTTTTAAAGAATAATTATGAATATATTAAAGAACATGGATTTTTGAGAAACTTGCACCTGTTTTACAGCTATCCGGCCTCATCGGAATCGAAAAAGTTTGAAATTAACAAATACAACAAAGCAATTCGTTTGGACTTCAATAAACTGTCAGTTACAAATAAAAAATAATTACAACAGGATCACTTAAAATGCTTAAACAAATCACTCTAGTATATAGTAAAACAAACATTTTATGTAAGATTTGTAATTATATACGCGGAAGAAATCAGTTGATTCACAATGGAAAGTGTGACCTAATGAACTAAGCGAAAGTTGGCTTGAAAAAAAGAGTTTTTTTCTCTCCTTTCAAGAACAGACGTGCTTTACTCTAAGACGCAAAACAAACTCGTTCAAAAACCTATAAAGATGATGAGAATCATTTGGTTTTACAAAATAAAATCTTCACTTACTTTCAAAATGTTTTCAAACCTGTTGAAAGGAATGTTCAACTACACGATCTAACGGCTACTTTGCTGTGAATGTTGAATTATGACCTATTTACTTTAGGTACCAATGAGTAATGTACTGACGTATAGAATAGAAAATGTTCTCATTAACCTCCGGAGCTCTGACCAACCATAACCCTGGTTAGAATTTTGACCCGCAAAATTGCCATTAGTTAAATGATTGTATACCAGTCTTGTACTGCTAAAGTTCCGGTATAGTCCCCGCCTCCCGGCTGGTAGTCTCCGTGGGACCCTTGTTCAGAGCGATTTCAAAAAGAGATAGTGTATATTCGTGTTATTTACTAAAAACTTCTTCCAGCCACTGAAAGTGGACACTATAAAGGATAAAGGTGCTTTAGAATACAGGAAAAGTGTAACGCTTTTGGGGTGTGGCTGAAATGATAACACAAGTATTGAACGATAGCACGTGCATAGCTACTAGTATCTTAACAGCAGTTGTAGCCACTAATACGGGCACTAAGGTCACGTGTTTTACAAGCATTAACTCTTAGTCTACCTTAAATAATAATGAGCCTAAGTGTTATCAGCCATGGAGATCTGTGGGCCTTATCAGCATGGGCCCCTCTTGATGGGCCCACCCTCTTGATTTTCAGGGCCCCTCTTGATTTTCAGGGCCCCTCTTGATAACAGTCTTGATTGACTGACTAGGCCACCCTGTTGAAATAAAGGTTAATCTATATATCTTTCTATGGTATAGTTAACAAACAAGCCGGGGTTACCGCACGAAATAATAAAAAAATAGTACTGAAAAGCATAACTGTATAGGATGTATCTGGAATGATAATCACAAATGTATAACTGGTGAGTAGATGACTGATACATTACATAATTCAAATAGTTTTGTTTTTCTACGTTTCACTGACTGATAGATCTTCACAGATCCTACGTAGCACAGCATTTCGTACACGGTCTTTTCAGTACAGTCTTTATATTTACAAATTTATAGATGGCATATGTGCGTTACGGGCGGACCATTTGATTTTTGAGGGGGGTAGGTGATTTTGGAAAAAATTGCATGCGAAGCAAAAAACATATCCTGTATTGCAATAGAAGGGGAAAAAATTCTGCCCACCCGATGGACGAAAAAAAAAATCTTGTGGAAAAAGGTCACCCCCCTCCCTCAAAAGTCAAATGGTCGGCCCCTTAGCATCACATACTTGCATCCTTAAGTTTATCATAAGTGAGCCTTCATTTCTTATAGATTTTGGTGCAATGCTGAGTAACGTGATCTAACTGCAAATTATTAGTGGCTGTAAGTACTTAATGCCAACGCGTATGAGCTATCCGTATACTTGTAACTAAGTTTTCAAACACGCCGTCCGACAAATTATCTTTATACTTTTTCTGTTCATCCTGAGAGAACCCAATATTAACTCAGAAGCAGAAGGGATTTATTTAAACACAGTTATTTAAAATCAAAACGTCATTTGTTTTTTAGTTTCTTTTTCATTTAGATTTTTCACAGGGAATCGAAATATACAGGATCATTCAAGGGAGCCGTAAAATATGACTATTGATAAAATACTTTATTTTCTCTTCAAAAGCTTGTTATCTTATATATAATAACGACTTCATTTCTTCGATATTTTTCATCACAAACGTTTTTCAATATTATTTAAAAACAGAAACAGAGGAATGTATAGAGATTGCACGAACATGTCCCGGCCGGAATGAACTCATTCTGGAATCACTTATGGAGGAACAAAACTTCGTTTCGAAATCATAAAGACAGATAAAGAAAAATATATGGGGACAGAGTGAACTCGCGTCTGAGAATGAAAGTCATTCTTGTATCAAGTAAGAATCCTCTAGCCTTAGTAGTTAGACTTCCTCGATTTAGTTTGCAGTAACATATCAGATTTTAGATGTTGGTCTTTAATGGCGTTCGCACCCGTTCATTATACCAACAGGTAGTTTATTTCTTATGTATTGTTTTTCCGGCCGTTGAACACACCTCAATACTTTACAGGAATTTCTTTTTTTTGTAAACGACATGATTTTACTGTAAGATTATTTCGTAAATTTATGATACAGCCAATTGATTGCGTTTTTTTTTTGAACCGCCGCAATCCGCCGTGTTAAATCATGATTTGTTCTTATCGCGAGTCTTGCTTCCCTCGAAAAATCTCTTTTGGGTTCGTTTATAAAGTATTTAATTCATTTAGGTTTTTCAGCAACCACACATACAAGCTACACTGTTACACATTCTGGTACCTTGGGTGTCAGAGGCCTACTCGCTCCATAAAGCGAGCGAACAGTACGAACGGAGCAAAGTGCTGGTCGCGTACTGTTCGCTCGCTTTATGGAGCAAGCAGACCTCTGGTACCCAGGGTAACATTCTGGTTATATACTCTAATTTTCTCGCACCAATCAAATTACACGTGGCAACTGTCAATTGTTTAAATTAACCCAAATTAACTTCATGATCTGTATATCAGCTACAATTGCATGATCTTTCTATCAAGGAGATCAGCATTTCATCGCGAATCGAGCCTTGAAGCCGAAGCTGTTGGCAGCTCGTCAATAACAGAATCGGAAATGCTCGGAATAGCTTTGGTTTAATAACTCAACTTGTAGAAGCAATACTCCGTTAATGAAGCGGTAACGGATTTAAATGTTGCATGCGGTGGGAGCTTAGCCTTAAAGCAGTTCTCTGAACGGCCCCTGTAGCTCTTTGCTTGTGGCTGAAAAGCTATACCGTGCTGATGAGTCCTAACAAGGACGAAACAGCTGTCCACGGTTGCTCCAGTTACTTGCATTGTAGTTACTCGGGTGAAGCTGGTTCTGCGCATGCGTGCAGGTTCTGGCCAAACCGTGGAGTTGAGTTCGGGTGGTTTTTGCTTTCTAGTGTTTTAAAATGCATGTTATTGAAGCCTAAGTTTTTTTATATACTTTTTCTTAAGCACTTATATACATATAAGAGTGAAGTTCGTTCTATGACGTAACAATTAAGTCTAGTATAAACTTTTGATGTTTGCCAAAGTTAAAGTACAGTGAGACAAAGAAAGTAAGACCTAAAACTGGTCTCGCTCTGGCGTTAACAAATACAATTCAAATAACAGTCCTTTTGGAATTCAGATTTTTCTGGCCATAATATACATATTGACTACCGAATCTTGTTCATCAGAATGCCAACATAATCTAACAATCTAACCCGCAAAACGTACAAAAGAATCGGGGGTAGAAGGGGAATATTTCAACTCAAGATATTCCGTATTCCGCTGTTCTCCAGTGGTGATTATTCCCATTGCTTGATAATGTTTCGGAGGATATTCCTTATTATTTTATTAAGCTGGCTGAGTATTCCCTATTCTCGCTTTTGTGTGTGTTTTATTCAAATATTCCGTATTCCGTACATTTTTCAGGTAAATATTCAATATTCCTAAGATTTTCAAGTACGATATTCAGTATTCAATATTCCCCTTCTACCCCCGAAAAAGAAAAGCTCTAGGAGTACAGAATGCCAGTTTCGTTCCCAGCGCGGGCTCTAGGAATGAAATTGACAGAATGCAAAATTTACCGGAACCTAACTACGCATGTGCAAACCGTATTACACGTACACAAACGCTACTTCTTGTTTGTTCAGGCTCTTCGTTCAGTGTGTACATACAGAAAAAGATCTCTTTTCATCGTTCCAGGATGAGCTCAAAAACTTCCTTTAAGACAAGCTATATAGCTAATGCTTATGGGAGCTATGGGAAAAACTGCCAAACAGCTCTAATTAAGGCGATTTGGTTGGCGGGCGAGCCTAATTGAAAATCAAGGAATAATTTTAAAAAACGCAGATAAGAAAAGCAATAACGCACTGAACTCGAGTTTTTAAGTGAATGCTAGAGGCATTGCTAGTAGAGATTCCTATCCCTGTAACTTTATTATAGGGAGATTTTTCCTGGTACTTATAACAGTAAGAATAAAATCATAGTATCTGTTTTCTGGATTTTGGAATCATTTTGTAGGTACAAGTTGAAGGTTTCAAACTTCCATGTTTCCAAGTTGTCATGGAACAGTTGAGTAATTACATTTATAAAAGTTGAACCAAAAACAATAATTAGAGAGGTATTTGCAAAATTACAGATGATTGCGACTGGGAAATTAGGTACATTTCTATCTACAATAACCATTATGGCTACCCAGGGTAGACACGGAAAAACTGTTTTAAATAACTGAAATGAAAATGCATGGTGAGATCTTGGCCAAAAAAAATCAGGGAATCGGGGATTCCAGCAAAAATTGGAAAGCTTGGAATTTCCGTCTGTGCTAACTAATTTACCAAGTGAACAACCCACAGAGTAGCGGATAATAAAGTTAAGAAAAAGCACCAGTGGATAAAAAAATTGGAATATTTGATTCAAAATAACAAAGGAAAACAGATTATCTTGAATGGAAATATTTTTTCCTAACCCCCTCCCCCCAAACCCTTTTAGAATTTTTTTTCAGTTGCCAAAATAAGCCAGCGGTGTGATTGTACCCGCATGCGCTATACCCTGCCTGGGGTGGTAGCACGCCACTAGAACAAAAATCGCATCTTAATTCAGGTTGGAGACGAATCTGTCTCGGTCTTCTCTCACATTTTCTTCAAGCATTCGAGGCTGGATTTTTGATCTGCCTTGAAAATGGCGTCACGAGCAGATGCTCGTATAAAGTCGTACAAGAACAAGGCGCTGGATAGTTCAGAGATGAGGCGCCGGCGCGAAGAAGAAGGAGTACAACTTCGAAGGGCCAAAAGAGAAGAACAGGTTGTGAGCGATAGTTGTTCCGTTTACAAAAATTTTGTCACATTCTGGTAACAGTTTTTCAAATGTGAGATACATGAATCTCACGGTATTTTTTTGTTTTTGTTTTTATTGAATCCTGAAGATGTTCAAAAGACGAAATGTAGAAGTTTCTCAGAACACTTCACAAGTTAGCGAGCTGGAAAGCTTGCTAACGAACAACGTAGGTCAGGTATGAATGTTTTTTAGTACACGTTAGGCCATTCTTTAGAGGAACAAAACTAGATTGTAAAGCCCTGGTTATTTTCGTGATACAAATACATGGAACCAGCTGATGTGAATTTTGCATTGCGTTTTCGATACGAGAGTAATTTTTTACGAGAGTAATTTTGTTGTCATAATTGACTGCACGATAGCTCGTTTTGTAGCATCTGTGCTGGAAACATAAGCAAAGTTACGATTTGTCGTGTTATTTACGATTGATGGATTGTTTTAAAACAAAACAAAAACAAAACTTCTGAAACGCGGAATTGTCTTTGCCAACCTTTCAGTTCTTATGTTCCTTCGCATCAGCATACACGCACGATAAGTAGAATGTTGCGAAATTGATTGCCTGGAGCTTGCAAACTCGCGTTATTTTAAAAGTTTATTTTCGGATAAATCAGGATTTTCAAGATGCAGTTTGACTTGTAAATCTGTCTTTCTTGCACTCTTCGTTCACTACAAAAAAGCTTTACAAACGCGATAATGACTTTAAATTGTAGTTGGTTAGGATAACGTTTTGACATAATGACACCTGATTTTAACGTTTGAAAGTTTGACTTCAAGTTTTTTCTTTTTCTTTCGATTTTGGTTTGGTTTTTCATATTCTGATGATCACCTTTGCAAATTCTGTACAGTAGTTGTACATTTTAAAAAATGAATTGAGTTTGATGTCTAGACACTATCTAAAGAATTAAGGTTTATTTATGGATGTAAATACAAATTAGACTTTCAATTGTTTATTCTGTGCACACTGTTGCACTGATGATGATCTTTAGCTGAGAATCAAATCACGATTTTGATTTTAATACTGACTCAGTTTCAGAACACATTTCTCAAAAAAATTATTTAAATATTCAAATAGACTTCCAATTTTGTAATTATATTTTATTTTGCTTTTCCTCAAACAGTAATTGAGAATGTGCTTTAACATTTGCAGATTTAATTCAATGTTTGGGTATGCTTCTCCATTGCTAAATTTTTTATCTTAATTTCTATGGCTCTGGATGATATGTTATGAACAGTGTTTTCAGGTATTAGTGAATAAGAGAGGACATTAAAAACGTCTGTCTTGCAATTTTTACCCAGGGTAAAATATTACCTGAAATGGTTCAAGCTCTGTACTCAGATGATACAAATCAACAGCTACTTGCAACACAGAAATTTAGAAAGATTCTGTCAAAAGGTAGGAAAGAGTTGTGTTATAACTAAAAGTCTAATAGTTTATAGGTTCAAACAAGAATGCTGTATGCTGTTAAAATAAGAATTATATTTCAGTGTCTGAAAACTATACCATAGCACTGTATAATAACAGAGAGTCATCGGACATTAGCCTACCAAAATTTGGTAGTGCTATTTCAAATCCCAACTGTGTTTTGGAAATTATGTCCAGTTTATTTATTGATTGAAAATCATTTTGTTAACTCGATCCTAAAGCTGCCTTTTGTAATAGCGTTTTCTTTCACGTAAATAAAGAACAGCTGGTATGGTAGCTTGAGGCTGTTTGAAAAATGAGATATTTTTTTTCATTTATTTTTACATTCAGAACCTAATCCACCAATAGATGATGTCATACAATGTGGTGTCATTCCAAGGTTTGTTGAGTTTCTTCAGAGAGAAGATGCCAGTAAATTGCAGGTATATTTGGACAACAATGATGATTAAAGTATCTCTTACATTATAATAATCTTGGAAATGCATTAAAAATATCTCTGATTTAATGAGTCATTTTTGAAAAAAGAATAATAAATTAAAACTCAGCTGTGAAGTTTTAATCTGTCAATTTAAAATAATTAATTGTTTTTCTCAGAACTATGTGCTGCATGTTTTGCACATTCCCCTTAAAGTACAATTAATTGATTTTGAAGTAAAATTTTTTTGAAAATATTTTTCATTTATATTTTAACACCCACTAATCTCTTAAAATACTTTAAGACCTTTTTAAAATAATCTCAACCACTCTATTTCTTTTATCATGTAGGTATTTTTGTACCAAGCCTTTCAGTTACTAAGAATGTGTTTGTGTTTTTTGTAGTTTGAAGCTGCATGGGCCCTTACAAACATTGCCTCAGGGACGTCATTACAAACACGTGAGGTGGTACAATCTAGTGCCGTACCAATCTTCATCAAACTACTTGCCTCACCGCATGATGAAGTACAAGAACAGGCCGTGTGGGCTTTAGGAAATATAGCTGGTGATAGTGCAGAGTGTAGGGATTATGTTCTTGGCTGTGGAATTCTTTTACCGTTGCTTGAGTAAGCATGTGTAATATTTAGGACTTAATGTTAACAAATTTGTTTTGCAAGCAGACATGGATTGAATTTCCAAATGTAAACATTTTAGTAATTTATACACTTGTAGACAAACTGTGTAGTTACAGTTCTGATATGCCAGGTGCCCATGCTAAAAAAGAAGTTGCAACCAGGCCAGAATATTATTTTCATAGAAACAATCATTTCCGGTTACGTGTCAGTTCTGTGCTGGCAAAATGATGGCACCAAAAACTGGTTTCTGACAATTCCTGAAATCTCCAGGCCTGATATACCGTATTATTACTAAGCTATTAATCTCCATATACAGCTATACATGTAGTCAGTAGACGTAATGCTTGCTCACTAGAAATGCATTTGTTATAAACTTCCAACCCTACTTATAAAAAAAAGGTTACGAACAGAATTTACAAAACCAAAAAGTGGTTTCCGACAGTTTTCCATGGCTAAAATATTATATTGTTTAAAAACTCAAACATTTTCAACTATTAAAAAGAGTTATTCATAAAGTCTTTTCTTTAGTTCTGATAATTTTTTTATGCTAGAAGCCAAGTTTGTTAAACATAATAGAGCTATTAAGATACTGGAAGCTTTGCTTCTGAGAGTTTCATTATTGATGTTGATCTGCCTTCTCTAATCTAATGACTATTTTAAACTCAGCCTAAGTTGTTGCAATAGTTTATTACACTGCAGTTGTCCTTAAGACATCCTTTCCTCGACAGGCTTCTAACAAAGTCAACAAGACTATCAATGACAAGAAACTTAGTATGGGCACTTTCCAATTTGTGTAGGGGCAAAAACCCACCTCCTGACTTTCCTAAGGTGAGTTCTATTATCACTACATCTTAGAAACAAAGGCATTCCAATCCCTACTATTGCCCTCATTTTCCCCATAACCCCTGCTCTCCATTACTTCCCTTCAACCCCCATCCCTATTAACCCTGTATTCTGACTTTTTAATACCCCTCCACTCTATCTCCTTCCCTATATTCCTTCACTGTTTTCCCTCCTTGTTATTCCCTCTCTAAACCCAATCTTCTTCATCTTGTCTTGTATATCTCAAGATTACACCCCCTCCTTTCCATCCCTTTCCCTACAATCCTTTCCTACACACTCTATCCCATCCCATCCCCTACAACCCCTCACTCTCTCTCCCCAGCTCCTTCATTCCTCCTCCATCCCCTTCATTATACCCCCTTCTTTATACTAGAGCTTTCCTGAATGGTGTTATTCATTCTAACTTTGGAACCAGTTGAGATATTCCTCTAAATTGCTTTTTTATTTTGTTTGTCTCAAAGAGTAGGCTAGATTAATTTTTTTTATCATTTGAACCATTTCAGATGGTTTTACTTTTATAAATTTTCTAAAATATTGAAAAGGCTACAGGGTAATCGAGTGAAATTAAACCAACTGTTGTTATATTATCATAGGTGTCACCTTGCCTACCAATCTTGGCTCGTCTTCTGTTTAATAATGATGCTGATGTGCTGGCTGATTCGTGCTGGGCATTGTCATACTTGTCTGATGGACCTAATGAGAAGATACAAGCTGTCATTGACTCTGGTGTTTGCCGTAGATTAGTTGAACTGTTAATGTGAGTGTTAACAAGGAAATATTCTTTACGTTAATTTTTTAGTTTAATTTGGTAGCATGAAAAAGTTTACCATCAATATATAAAATTATTAGTTTCAACCTAAAGTATTAAAATGGACTGTTTAGATACATCCAAGAGCATGTCAATCCAGCTAGACAGCCTTGTCAACCTTGTCAATTGATGAAAAAGTACATAGACCTTGTTAGTGCTCCTAAAACATATACTGTATGTTATAATTAATTCAACTATTATTTTGAGAAGGCTTCCAAGGAAAGTTGATGACCTCAACTTTTAATTTCCGGTTGTTTCAGGCACAAGCAAAAAAATGTTGTTTCTGCTGCCCTGCGTGCAGTTGGTAACATTGTAACTGGTGATGATGTCCAGACACAGGTGAGATTGGTTTAGAGTTTTAAAGTGAACTGCTGATCTGGAACCCATATTGCAGGTTTTCATAAGGGCTGGGCACTGGGCATATTGACCGGCTGTTAACACAACTTTTGCCCGGCTGCTTTCAACATTTTAGAAAACAATTGTAAGCCCTAGTGCTGCTACTATCTCGTGCCTTGCTTTTTTTCCTGTCCGGCTGTCATAGCCTGATGCCCTCCGGATCAAATCTTTAATGAAACTCCCATTTTTCAGCATTAAAAAAATTCTTTGCTTAGCATGCCTTGATTGTTTTAAACCTTGCTAAATATCAGCTTCTTACTCTACAAGGCATTTTACTTTTCTTTGTTATCTTGTGTTGGAACTTGAGCCTGTTTGTTATTTTCAAACGATAAGCACTATATGTGGTATCTGTACTAATCAAAAAGTGTTTTGGTTTTATTGTTCTTCGTTTTAACTTATAGTTGTCTGGATAATATGAACGAGGACTGTTTTTAACCCTTTAAGCCCCAAACACGACAAATGACGTATTGGCAAATTCTCCCAACTGAGTTCTATACTTTCTATATAAGCAGTTTGGGAGAATTTGGCTTTTCAACTCCCACAGCTTATTCCACTTAATCAATTCCAAGTTTCTCATTACCAGTTATACTATTTTGTTTGAGTTATGTAAGGAGAAGTTAGACGTTGATAAATTACCTGGGACTGAAAGTGTTAACCTTCTGATTCACTCTTTGTATTCAATTCTAGGTAATATTGAACTGCAATGCCCTTCCAAGCTTGCTACATTTGCTTACCAGCTCAAAAGAAAGTATTAAGAAAGAATCATGTTGGACAATATCAAATATTACTGCTGGAAACAGGACCCAAATTCAGGTATGGAGTTTATGGAACAACTACCGTTTTCTGCAGAGGGTAATACTTAAAGGTGTGAGCCAGTACAGGTCCAAAATCGCACCTGGACTGTATGGGCATTGTTATTGTTAAGCTAAATCCTTTTCCGGTACTTATCTTTGGTTTCTGTAGTGTTAAGCGGATGAGAGTCTTTGACTCCCCCTGGACGGGACACTAATCCATCCCAGGTTAGCTCGAAACTGGTACTTATTTACCGACCTCGTAAGGATGGAAAGCTGAGTAAGCTTTGGTGGAAAAGAAGGTCACACAAATGTTCAATTTTTGGCGGAGCCGAGGAATCGAACCTGGGACCTTGTGGTTGGAAGGCAGAGATCTTACCAACTGCGCCAACCACGCAGCCGTTATTGTTATTGTTAACTTTTATGTTAAAATACCTTGGAAGATTGTTGGTTTGCAAAATTTTTTGATGTAGTTTTCTAAAAGACTGTGTATTAAAAACCCCAGAAATTCAGCTACTTACTTAATATATACATTAAAAACTCAACCAATTGAGTTACTCATATTGTTTTATCGATAACTTGTTAATGTGACGACGTTTCGACGTTGGCTAACGTCATTTTCAAGTCATTGTTCGAGAAGCAAAACGAAGTTTCGCTCTCAAAAACGGGTCAGAAAGAGGCAGAAACAGTACGAATTTCCATCCCATTTAAAGACCAGAAATCAGCCAACTCACTTAGAAGACTGATGAAAGCGCTGACTAACAAAATCGGAGTGGTACTACAGCCGATCTTTATTAGTAGAAAACTTGAACCGTCTGTTATAAATTGTCTGTTATAAATCGACACTGCGTTGTCTACATATTCAAATGTGATTCGTGAGACGCGAATTATGTGGGCTACACGGCTCGACACCTTAACCAACGCGTGGCAGAGCATAAAAGATCCTCCATTGGTCAACATCTTCAACGTGAGCACGGCATTACAACTTCAGTTAATGACTCTCATTTTACAGTGCTAAAGAAATGCAGAAACAAATTTGATTGCCTGGTCTACCAGATGTTGTTAATTCAGAAAATCAAACCAAGCTTGAATGTTCAATCAGATTCTTTACGTGCCAAACTTTTTGTTTGA
>JAOEHV020238397.1:0-12605 GCA_025447995.2 Isaurus tuberculatus | reverse complement strand
CTAACCATTTGCAGATGTTAGAGCAAAGGCAGCACATTCTCCTTAATTATTTTAAGACCCTAAGTGTTGGTCCGGCCAGGAATCGAACCCGAACCTCACGCACGACAGACTGGCACCTTACCAACTAGGCTAACCAGGCGGCGGTTATTATTAATTAATATCTATTAATTAATTAATTACTAATAAATTGGGTAAACAGCTCAGATCTTCATTAAAAGATGACTTTGTTGATGGAGGAAAAGTGAGAACATGGGAAAAAACCCTCAGAGTCAGAATGAGTTCAGCCAAATCTCAGCCTACATTTCCAGGCCAAGGGTTTGCACAAAGATTACAAAGTGCGAGTTTTGAATTCTAGTCATTTTCAACTAGCAAATTTAACTGCAGATATGTCCCTTCATAAATAAAAAAATGATGCTTTACCTGATTTTATCTGAACTGTAGTACTTAGAAAGAAGAAAAAGCGTTATATGTAGACTCAGGCAAATTGTTCAAAAGCTTAGGAATCTGCAGTTAATGTACCTTCCTTTGAATTAGCTAAGATCTCTGCCTTCCAACTACAAGGTCCCAGGTTCGATTCCTCGGCTCTGCCAAAATTTGAAAATTTGTGTGACCTTCTTTTCCGCCAAAGCTTACTCGGCTTTCCATCCTTACGAGGTCGGTAAATGAGTACCAGCTTCGGCTAGGAGCTAACCTGCAATGGATTAGTGTCCTATCCAGGGGGAGTCAATGACTCTCATCCACTTAACACTATGGAAACCGGAGATAAGCACCGGTTCCTATGGGCCACTATAGGCTCGGAAAAGGATTTAGCTTTGAGTTAGCTAGTTTGGCATTTAGTCATGAAGGTGTCTTAACGATAAGTTTGATAATCAAAAATGACAATACAATGTTAGTGATTTCATCATCATCACCACCACCATAATCATCATCATCTACATCATCATTAACATTGTCATCGTCATCACCACCACCATCGTCATCATCACCACCACCATCATCACCACCATCACCACCATCATCATCATCACCATCACCATCACCACCACCACCACCATCATCACCACCATCATCATCATCACCACCACCATCATCACCACCACCATCATCACCATTGTCACCACTACCATCATCATCACCACCAATATCATCACCACCACCATCATCATCACCACCACCATCATCATCACCACCACCATCATCACCATTGTCACCACCACCATCATCATCACCACTTTTTATATAGCCTTGGCTCCTATGTGGAGCATAGCTCGTTTACAGTTTTCTTCCACTGTTCTCTGTCCTGGGCTTGGTGTTCAATTTGGGTCCATCGCAGACCTATTTGCCGCAGTTCTTGTTCAGCTGATCTTCTCCAGTTGTTTTTCGGCCTCCCACGGTTTCTCTTTCCTTGAGGGTTCCAGAAAAGTCACCACTACCATCACCATTATTGTCATCACCACCATTATCATCACCACCACCATCATTATCACCACCACCATCATCGTCATCAACAACTACATCATCATTGCCATCATCATCATCCATTATAATGAAACGAGTAAGAGAATTTTCATTTTAGTCATAAGTCATTTACATTATTTTTGCACTAGTTTCTATGATTGATATTTCATTAAATATTACTTGCATTTTTAACCTGTAGGGCGTTAACAAAATATGGGAAACAGTTGAATTTGAAACATTTGGATTTATCTGGATGCTTGCGAGTAACAGCCAAAGGATTGTCTGACCTTGTGTCTGCTTGTCCAAATCTTGACCATGCAACATTTTTTTACTGTGATAACATTGATGAGGGACCTTATCAGGATACTGCCAGTGGCTGTCAAAACCTGGAATGTTCAAGCCGCATCTGTTGCCGTTCTGGTCTGTAGTATAAGTGTGGAGATGTAAAACTCTGGAAATTCAATTCAGTTATGTTCTTTGGTTAACTTTTCATACTTCAGTCTGCTATAATATAAACTAAAAAATTAATATGAAAAAAAATGAAAATCTAGTTTTTTTACTACTCATCTATTATTAGGATTAAAATCTACAATAATGGACTTTATAAAAACTCTAAATTTAACCTGCTGTTATAATTATATTAAGTGTACTAAATACCATTGAAAGATCACATAAAAAAATAGCAAAACAAAATGATTTGTGAGTGACATACTTTTAAAGGAATTTTCATGAAGTACACTAAGCATATTTTGCAAATAGTTTTTAAGTTGTCAGTTGACTATAATCCTGATGATGGGTGCAAAATCAAAAGCTAGATTTTCATTTCATTTTTTTTTTATTTAAAGCACATGTAAACCTTGTAGTAGTTTTAGCTTTTTTATTTGGTACTCAAAAATTTCTCTTGTTTCTAGTTTGTAATTTTTCATTTGCTAAATTTCGCCATTAAAATAATAGTAACATTTATTAAGTTATTAATTTTATCAGTACTGGTGAATATAAACCATTAATGCAGATAAGACTTATGGTTAGCTTAGAACAACGTTTTTTCAAAATATACTTTTTAAAAATCCTGTGAAGTGCATTGATTGGCAAGTACCTTTAAGGTACATTTTTAGACAACTGAAAATTGGAATTACTTTACGCAGGGTTAAATTCATTCAGTCCTTGAAATCTTTAATTTTTAACTCTTTGTTATCCAAAACTCTAAATGGAAGAGTGAAAAAAAACTGAATGATTATCAAGCCATTCCTGCTATAGGACATCTTTTTTCTGTAACAACAAAGAATAAGGTTTTGTTATTTTTAGTTTTTTGCTCTTGTGTAATGTACCAGTGTGTTTCTTTTGGCTTGAGAAGTGGGGTACACTAAGTGGGAAAGCAGGTACACCTGGAGTGGGTATGAGGTCATCAAGCGCCAAATTCTCAAGTATCTAGAGAGGTCTGGGGACATCCCCAGAATTATTTTGAACTTTTGAGTTGAGGAAAACCGGTATGGCCGTCGGGAAATGTCGGTACAATTTACCGGTGTACCGGCCTTAAGAAACACACTCTGTACAGTAAGGTCTTTGAACTTGAGAGCCAAATCCTTGAAAATGAATCAATAGGTTCTTTAATTGTTTTCCAAAAAACTGTTGGAACCCTTCAAGTTTGTGGTCAACTTCAAATTACAGAACTGTTGTTTTTGTGCTTTTGCCAGTAGTGTTAGCATTGCTATGACAAAGCCTTAGGACACAAGTATTTCTTTGATCAATATTGGAGCTCCTTGAACTACATTCATTTGATCATAGCTTGAGTTGTTTAAATTTCAGGTTTTACACCATTTTTCAACATGAATTTGGAAAATACTATTAGATGTGTTGTATCTATTCTGTCCTGTAAAACTTTTAATGTATGCAAAATATTTAGTTTACCATGCATTGTATTAACATATATTAATATGATATAATATCAAACTAAGATAAGTATAGATATAAATTATTTGTAAAATAGTATATTGTAAGTAACTGTGAGTTTTTTGCTTTGTTTAAGGAATTATATAAAATACTAGAAAAATTAATGTTGAAGAAAAATAAAGTTATTAAGTCAATGTTTTTTTTTTAATTTTAATTTTGAAAACAAGAAATCAGATGGATTATCTAGTGATGGAGTCTACAACGTAACTATACTGTACTAATTAGCAATATAATATTTATGAAAAAAAAGTTGAATTTTTTTTGTAAAGTTTTAGTCTCAAAGTTTTAGATATATCAGGCTTCTTTCTGTGATAGCAGAGTACCTTATTTTGAAAACATTTCTTAAAATCAAAAGGCTACTTGGGTCTGTTTAGAACAACATAGAAAATCACTTGTGAGTGCAATTCCTTAAGTATAATTATATTGTAGCTTTTATTAATTTTCAACCTTAAATATTGCATTTATAGAAACAGTTTGAAAATTTTAAGTTATACACAGTGAAAGAAGAATATTTGGGACGGTGGGACTGACGTTTCCGATTACAGTCCGACAAAGGACTACAGTCCGAAACGTCAGTCCAAAAAAATTCTTCTTTCATGGTGTATAACTTAAAATTTTCAAACTGTTTCTATAGTCGAAACACCATCGCAGCATCCATTTTTATCAAATTTATTGCATTTATAGTCTTCTGATTGGTTTATTAAATCTTGGTTATCAGCTCATATACCGAAGGACCATATAATTATGGAAACTGAATGTGTAAAGTATTAATAGGCCCTTTGCAGGTGGGGATCACATGACCACAGTTACCTTAAATCATCAGCTATGACGAAATGGTATCCAGAAATGGAAAGGGCAGGTTGACATTAGTAAAATGGCAAAGTTTCAACTAGTTATTGACTTCAAATATGTAAAAAATGGCAAGCAACAGAAAATAAGGATTTGTATGACTGGTGAGCAAGCCTTGCTGTGTGTTTACATGGAAAACATCTGGCCCAAAACCTGCAATCAAACATGGGAAATTTTAAGGCATAAACACTCGAGTTGTCCCAGAAAGTTATCTCATTTTGAAGGGATATCTCGGCTAGACAAATTATCTCTGGCACCCGAGACAACCCTTTGTCCTGGGACATCATATAAATGGTTGGCTGCATTTTACAGAGAAAAATGTATGTAAAGTTGTCTTGCCCCGAGTAACTTGGTTAGGTGAGATATCCCTTCGTCCCAGGATAATTTTTTCCATATAAACGGGCCCTTAGAGGGGTATCAAAGAACTGGTTTGGGAAAGAGTCGAGGTACAGTGCCCTGGCTCAACAGACAGGGCAGCCTACTTGCACACATGGGTCCATGAACTGTATAAGATCCCTCACCACCTATCATGTGACAGGAATCTGTCACAGGAAAAAAACATTCTCCTGAAAAAGGCCATTGATAATGGCAGAAACATCAAGAAAATCCTTTTAAGTTTAATTCCAGTATTTGATTTAGTTTTGTTTTTTTTTCATATAATTTTATCATATTTATTATTTCAACACCCCCATGTTTTTCTCTTTTCACGCTTTGTTGTTGAAAGCGGTAAATGCAGTTAAGTAGGTTAGAAAATCTGTGTTAAAAAGTTTTAAGGTGATTTATGGTAGGGAAACTATTTTGCCAAAATGAAAATACTTTTATTATCTTATAGCAACACTCAATATATCATATCCTTAACACCTGAAACAACAAAATATTAAGACAAATTATCTCATTAAGGTTCATGTTTAATGTTGAAAGTTTGCGGCATTTTTTCATCAGTTCACAACAGTTTATTAACTCATTAGGAAAAAATGATTTTCCCTTTATGCTTAGCACAGAGATTTTCTCCAAATAAGTTAAGAAATTATTTTCAACTATTATAATCTTTAACTTTTGTATGTTTCCTGTAAAACAGCTTGTACAAAATGAAACAATTCTTAAAGAGGGAAAAGTAATTTCACCTAATGAGTTAATAAAACATTACTAAACTAATAGGAAATAACCTTAAACTGTCAACATTTAATAAATGAGATAGGATAACTTGCCATATTTGTTTATAGGATATATAGTGTTTATTTTTAAACCTTTTTATAAACATCAAAATCTGGTGAATTTAAAGTTGTTTTGTTTCAATTTTATGGATAAAATGAGCTTTTTGTTATTGTTCTATGCTATGTCTTCAAATCTTAACCCAAACACCCTCCAAAAGCAGAATTTTTTTTATAACTTGAAGAGAAAAAATTAGAATCAAAAGTAATGCTTGAATAAACAACATTCTGTAAAAAAAACAATCCAAATTGCCCTCTGAAAGAGAAAATAAATTGCAATTCAGACCCCTTCTGTATCGTTCAAAGAAAAAAGAGAAATCCAAAATTAATGTTTTGGTGGTTTCAGATAATTGTGTTATAAAAGTGGATCTTACACTAAAGTTTTATGTTTAACATTATAAGCAAGTATTCACTGTACAGTCTGATATAATTTACGTTTGTTGTAGTATTTATGCAACAAACCACCATGCCAACCCTCAACTAGATTATGGAAATTACACACAAATTATTGTTTCGTCTTGAAATTGCGACCGATGCTTTTTAAAATTCAAACTTGTCTGCACTTCTTTGAAAGCATCTGCTTTCGATGTATGATGTCACATGTAAATTAAAAACTTGATTTGCTTCGAAGCAGTGGAGAATGCGATTTTAAAAATTTATCGATTGAAAACTTTGCCGTAAAAATTTATTAGCTCAGTTAAATGCAATGGAAAATAGTTATTATCCGCAGCAAATGTTATAATTTGAAGAAAGAAATAGCAAGACAAAGATGGTCTGAAATTAAAAACCCCACACAGCCTGTGTGGCCTATTAAACCCCAGGGCTTTCGAAACATTGCTTTTGAATTTTATGTTATGTTACTATAAAAACCAGCTTTTTCCACTTCTTTAATTTTCTTTTATTGATACAGTTTTTTGATACCACAACCGAATTGTTCGGAAGATGGCGAAATTTTAAGCATTTACAAAACACTATAATTTAATATCATACGGATTGCATAATGTGTTTCGCAGATTTTTGTAAAAATATAGTAATGTTTTGTACACCATAACACTGCTATCTATATATATATTTACAGGTCAAATGTTTTGTAAAATATGATTCTAAAATTTGTAACCGCAAGTTAAATATCGATAAAAACAAAAATTAGTTATATTGGCTGGAACACGTATGAATTTTCTTTAAATGATCTACTTCAATCAAAAAACACGCAAGAAAATTTCGATTTACAACTTAATCAAACTTATATGAATGCATCTTCTACGAATGAAATTTCCCTAGGTATAAAACGAAAAGAGAGACAAAAATTGTTTAAAATTTTATAAATATAACGTGGCTGAAAGCTTTGAGAGTAAAAGTTATCTTCCAACAATCTTTGGTAAAACAGTTCGATTAGTCATAGATGCCGAGCCAGAATGTACATCTTCGGCGTTTTTATTCTTTCCTTTGCCAGAAGTCGGCGGTAACTTGGTGATTGTGGATTCTGTGTGGTGTTTATGTCCCTGGTTTCTCTTTTCAGCAGAGGCAATCGTGTTGTTGTTTGTCTCAGGTGCGCGAGGGAGCCGTCTTCTCAACCATGGATGGCGAAGCGCTTGGGAAGGCGCCATGCGTTGTGAAGGATCCCATTCAAGGCATCTCTTGAGAAAATCAATAAAAGCTGCATCGTCGCAACCTTTCAAAGCCTGAACCCACGACTTTGAAGAAGGAGGACCGCGGCTTTTACCGTGCCGCGATCGACCACCCGTAAGAACTGTACTTCCATCTGGTAATGTTGTGACGGTACAATAGCGCGGGTGCCCTTTCGAACTGATGAAATTTTTCGTTCGCTTCGAGCTCTCCAAAAGTTTTTGTGGTGGCATTCCTAATAATTCAATCGTACATGCTAACTGGTCGCCTTCATCTTCTCCGGGGAAAAGAGGATAGCCTGTTAAGAGTTCTGCTAAAATACAGCCGAAACTCCACATATCAATTGGCATACCATAGCGTCCGCCAAGAATTACTTCTGGCGCTCTGTAAAATCGACTTTGAATGTAAGTGTATATTCGTTGATGTTCGTAACAACTTGAACCAAAGTCAATAACCTTAATTCCGCTTCGTCCTTGCTGCTTAAGCAGAATGTTTTCAGGTTTTAAATCGCAGTGGATTATCCTGTTTCGATGCAAAGCGTCCAAACATTGAAGAATTGAATGCGCAAATTTGCGAACCAACTGCAAACTGAAGCCCTGAAATTTGTTTTTCTTGACTAGTTCGTATAAATTCATACTTAGTAGTTCAAATGTCATGCACACATGATTTCTAAACTGAAAGTGTTCCAACATATGAATGATATTGTGAGTATTATCTTTATCCTGTTTTTTCAAGTGCTCCAAAATCCTGATTTCTTCTTGCGCTTGACGATGAAACCTCTTCTCGTTTCGGACCATTTTTAAGGCTATGTGAGTTTGTGTTTTGTGATCAAATACTTTTACAACTTGCCCAAAACTTCCTTTGCCCAGGATCTTAAGAACCTCGTATCTATAAGCCACATGATCGTGTGGAATATGAATATAAGATCCCTGATCATCGTCGTATCCGCCATTATTCGCTCCACCAACCACACCCTGGCGTTTCTTTGCGTTTGGTCCAACAAACCAAATTTGAGGATAATTAAATATTTCGTGATGTTCATAAGCAGTTAGTTTATGCATGTATTGCTTCATTGCCAGCTCAGGAGTCATAGGAATTCCCCGAGTCTTCTGAGAACCCGAACTATAACTAGATCTGCGTTCACTCAACGGTGAAACCTGTCCTGACACTGATAGCGGACGAACAGCTGGCAAACCTTGAACTTCAGCTGCCGCGATTTTACTTCTGTGATGGTGATTCGTTTCTTCTTCAAAAAGCTGCTGAACTTGTACTCCACTTACCCGTGGAAGTGCCCCAGAAGTAGAATTCTCATGTCCCATTTGCTTATGGTTTTTCGTCGATGCTTTTAAAGGAGGCAAAACATCGTTTTTTCCTGTGGCGTCCATGTGATAAATCGATTCTCCTGCGGCTCCCACAAGCGATCGGTTTTTCGAAACCTGCACCGGTTTCGCTCTTTCACTTGTTGTTATCATAATCAAATTCTATATTCCCCTAAACTATGTTTTTTATCCCTCAGCGATCTTCCGTAAGGGAAATAATTTCAACTGTTCGCCTCCATAGATCTCTCTTCAAGTTTTTGTCAGCCGCTCTTTGTTGTGCTTTGTCTCCACGTTGCTAAGAAATTTGACCAATCAGAAAGCGGCAAGCCGTGCGTCCGGGGAAACCACACGCGTAAACAGAGAAGCCATGTTATGACGTCACCTAGCAACCAGCATACATTTTTCCAAGTCAAAATAAAGCCATTTGAATGCCCAAATGAGTTTTTTAATTCAAATAGTGTTGATAGATCATTGATTTGCTGGTTTTTTTCTCTTTTACAAAACTCCCGATCCCCAGTGCGAAAATCTCTTTTCTTTAGTAAACGAAATCTGTATGGGGTTATAATTGAAATTCAATAAACATTTTTTTACATTCGATATTTTGAAATAATAAAAGACTGCTTTTAAAAATTTTGTTTTCAAAAGTTCATAATTAGCTTGTTAAATTAAGAAAGCCAAATAAATACACAGCCACGTAATATGTATATTTCTATGTTGAACGGCTTCCGCGGCTCGTTCCGGTAATAATTCAAAGTGAATTGAGTCTTTATTCGTCTGCTTACAACTCAACGTAAACCTTGGATTTACATTAAATTTAAAAGTTAAATCGAGAATTGAAAGATTTTATCGCTAGCTTGTAAAAATAATTTTGCCCTCATAAAAAGTTAAAGTGACTATTAACGGCCATAAGTTGAAATTTCCTTCATTAGCAAAACATTTGCAAAAGTGTCTGGAGGCGGTAGGGCAAAAATAAACACCAAGTATATATTTCCTATTGTCCGGTATCTGACCGTCTAAAAATAATAAATAAAGAAGTGACGTTGCGAAATATAAAGATATAGATAAAAGTAAATATTGAACTATTAATCTATAAAAAAACCAATTGTGTCTGGCGTTTGAAATAATTAGGAAATTAGAATATAAACTGTCTCGAATGACATCATTTTTTTTTTCAATTTAGACGTGATTTAAACTTCATCAAATAAAAATAGCATGACATTTCCAAACAGTATGTAGTTCAGCCAACTTTTATACTATGTTAATTATTCATATGGGGCCAAATAAAAAAATGACTGCTTTCTCATTAGCACCAGCATTGCTGGAAAGCGACCGCATCGATTTTGTTTTTATATTTTTTAAATACAAAAAACTAAGACTAAGGGAATACTTTTAAAATTTTAAGACTTTCAGACTTACAAACACTCTCATCCTGCTCATTGTCATAAATATTTATTTATTTTTATGTGTAAGAATCTGTAAAAATCTTTTCAGTCATGAAGCCGATCGCCGACGACGGTATTTGTTCTCCTGCGTCCTTAACTTTCATGAAAAAAAAAAAAACAGCATGCCTATACACTTTTTTTTATTAAGAACACACTTGATACTGAGAACAGTGAGGCTCAAATCGCCCGAAAAATAAGAACAAATTAAGAACAAATTTGAGGCTGAAATGAAAATTTAGAAAAAAAAAGAAAAAAGAAAAACTAGCAAAATGAGCGTGGCAAGCAGTCATCACACAGAGCATCACACATTAAATAATTTTGTTACTTTTTATTTTAATACAAGTGGTCCAAGTGGGCTCCTGTACAAGTATACTCCAACTGTAACAACTACATGTTCTGTCATCTGCTGTAAAATACACAAAATTTTACGTGTCTTTCGAAATTGTAAATGTATTAATTACAATTGTAGTGTATTACAATCTGGGCATACATAAGGAAGGCCTTTGAAGTCAATTTTCAGCCATAAAGGAATAATTATACTGAAATTGAAATATTACTGTTAATATTATTACTACTGTGAATATAACATAGGACTTTGAGACCTGCTAAAAATTTTGGTTTCTAAAAAAATATTAAATAAAGACAAACAATTAAAACAAAAAAAAAGAAATTGAAAACTAAAACTAGAACACAGTCGTCGAAATTTTCTCGTGTCTCCCCTCCCACCCAAATTGGTTTTGTCAACTGTAGAAACGAGGCTATGTCAAACCAATATGGCGGACGATTCTTTGCTGAGTCTGTATCCTTTTGTATATAATTTGAGTATTCCTATTGTTCTCTGTAGTTACCTTTTCAACCTGAATTGTTGTAATATTTTTAATATAGTCCTTAATACGCTTTAAAGAGAACTACAAATCCCATTTTCAACTGAAAGTGAGGCGCATATCGCATGCAATTCGTTAACAGTTGATCCTGAACCGAAACGAGGTGGTGCAAACAAGAAGCTTACTGTCGTCAGAAATGTTCTACATGTGTAAGTTTCATTTTTACTTCTATTTACTATTTCTCTTACATAAAAGAGCACTCAGATTAAAGTATTTGACTGAGAGAAAAAACAGTGCTGTTTGCAAATATTCTGTCCGTTCATGGCGTTCACCTCTTTTTCATAAATCATTAAATGCGATGTTGTGAACGATCTGAAGCCTGAAAAAATACCTGGTGCAGCGCTCGTACAAATTAAGCTACAAAACCACAGCTGTACGGAGCAGGTTAATTTTTAGTGGGTTAATCAATGCCACCACAGCTAGCCCAAGCTCAAAGTGAGTATATAGAACATACAGATTTCACTGCGATTAATGTATGACATAAAATTATTAAGTAATTTTAATTAAATATTTAATAATTTATTAACATTTTACAAATACATAGTAATAACATTGTAATACAATGACAAAAAAAAAACAAATACAATTTGCAAAACCTCACCCTTAAAATTTTTTAATTAACAATCTTGTGGCACTTACTTGCTCCTTTTTATCTGGGGAGCTCTTCCAGTGACAGAAAATTTAATAAATTGAATGTGGGAGAGGAGATAGAAAAAGGAAGCAAGTGAGTGCCACAAGAATAATTATTTTAAAATTTTATTTCATGCATTAATTGCACTGAAATCTATATTGAAGGAATAGAAATGAGCACACATGTTTTGTTGAGTTATAGAAGCACGAGTCATTGAGTGTACTTAAAAAAATTGCAAGTGCTTCTATAACTCAACTAAACACACTCGGTAAGTTTTATATTCCTTTTATAAAATAAGCTAAACAGAAAAGAATAAAAAAACAATTAAAACAAGGGGATTACATATGCGAGCTGTCTAACTGACATTTCTTCAAGTTTTTTTTACCTGCATCATGGCAGAAATTTTTGTGAATTTCTCTGTAAAATTGAAAAACATGAATGAAAAACTAGGTCTTTTTAGTTACTGGTATTAATATTAATTAATTAATTAATTTTTAACTTCTTTATTTATTTTTCATTAAATGCATTTGCGAATCAGGGTGTTTCAAACTAGCAATTTATTCAAATAAAAGAATTTTTATTTCATATGCATTTTAAAGGTAAACAGCAAATTTATGTAATGTGAAGCTAATTTGATGCATTTTGTTACAAAAAAGATTGCATAACCTAATGTTCAGCATTTAGTTACTTTAGACTCAGAAAAGCTTATGGTTGTTAGACTTTGCCATAATAAATAGACTAATAAATCTATTATTAATAATGCACTCAACAAAATTATCAATTCTGATTGGTCAAGAGCAGTACAATTTAATCCCATATAGTACTCTGCAAGGGTACCTATAAAGTTTCCATGGCAACAGCACATAAGCACAAGCATTTGCCACAAATTTGAACATCAACAAAAAATGGCCGACATTCGCTTCACAATTTCCAGTGAAGACATGCTCCAATCACAAATTGTGCTCAAGGTTGTAGGATTTCCTATACAGGCATTTACTCTTTTAGCAAATTCCTTACTGTTAAAGTGCTACGAACACTAAAAATTTTTTTTGGCTCAAATCATTTAACATATAATTTTTTCAGCAAAAAATTTTTGAATTTGGTCAAATAGTTTTTTTTTTCTACAGTGGCTCAAACTAGCAAAATTTGAAGCCATCGTGGTTAATGACCGCGTTTTCGGGGGACTGGGTTGTGACGTCATTCCCGGACTTTCTACTATTGCTCAACGTGTTATT
>JAOEHV020238302.1:0-12607 GCA_025447995.2 Isaurus tuberculatus | reverse complement strand
CACTGTTCGCCATATTTACTATCTTCCCAATAACAACCGCTGACCATACTCTGCAAGGCAATTCTAATACACTACACCCAGGTTTTCAGTAATCGGTTAATATTTTGGCCAATTATCACTAATGCAGTCATTTTATATATTCATTCTAAGTAATCAGCTAAAAATCTTGCGATTCTAACCCTGGGTTGAATCTAGAGGTGCTTCGGTTGAAACCATTGACAAAGAACTATATTAGAGATGTATATCATGCATCTGCATGAAAATGAAAAAAAGGAGCATTAGTGGAGAAGAGTCCGTTTTTGGTTCTATGTGCCTCGCTCGGTCTAAAAAGGAAGCTACAGGACAGTTGGTGTAAAATTCTCGCTTTGTCTAAAACCAGTTGTAACTCTCCTGTCAAATGATTTGGGTTTTCAACTCTCATTCTCTCTCTCTTTTTGTCAACGTTGTTTTCAATTTGTCTTCATCTGCATCATGACCATGTTGTTGCTGTTATAAACAACGAAGTATTGAAATTACAACTCACACGATTTCGAACCTAATCTTACGATCGCACGTCAAAGGCTCGTTTTCACACAAATAGTTTATCCATAAAACGTTTGATTGTCCACACCAGTCACTTGAATGAATATATCAATAAAACATTGTTTAGAAAGTCTGTATATATTAGCAGACGTGGATTTCCTCATAGTCATAGTTCGTTTCCGGTTCCTACTCTTGGGAGATCAGATTTGTTCTAATTTATATTTGCTAGATATTTAAAACTCATCCAGTTTAAAACAATTTCTTTTAGAAATGCAAAAGCAATTATAAAAACTCTTGAACGTGGCATATTTCACATATATGTAAATAATGAAATCTGGAAAATTAAGAAAATCTGAAAATAAATAGCAAACAGATGACGTCGTTTGTTATCAACGTGGCTCGGAAGAATGGATCCAATAAATCCCAGGCTGCAGCGCGTGGTCGACTTCTATTGTATGACGAGTGGCCGCCATCTTCTTTGGGGTAGACGAAATCTTCCTCAATTGGGTGCCGATTCTTTTGAGGTGGTTCATAAGTTGCCAAGTGATGGCGACCAGAAGAACAGGACAACTAGTTCAAAGAAATACAGCAAGTTCAAGCCGTGAGCCCGATGAAATTCAAGATGTTGAACCAAACGACGGATACGAAAGCGACGAGAAGGGAGATAAAAAAGAAACCAGACTGACCCTTATGGAAGAAGTTCTTCTCCTCGGGCTCAAAGATCGCGAGGTTAACTTAACACGTTATCATTTTAAGAATAAAAGTGATGATCGTTCCTTTTCTTCTAAATCATGAAATAATTCGTCTTGTTTATTTCTGCAGGGATATACGTCATTTTGGAATGATTGTATTTCATCTGGTTTACGAGGATGTATGATAATCGAACTTGGGTTAAGGGGTCGCATCTTGTTGGAAAAAACTGGCATGAGAAGAAGAAGTCTTTTAAATAGAAAGATAATCTGCAAAAGTGATTCGCCGACCGGTGATGTAATATTAGACGAAGCACTGCGACATATTAAAGAAACCGATCCTCCAGATACTGTGCAGAACTGGATCGAACTACTAAGCGGTGAGTCACCATTTGGCATGTTACAAGCTCAGTGGTCATCATTTTCTCATGTTACTTAATATTGTCTGTTTTAAGCTTTTGCACCTTGCTGTTTTTAAATTAGCAGGTTTTCGTTTGTTCATAGGCAATAGGATGTTGAAAGAATTCAAAATGAAACTTTTTGTTTTCAGTGTTACAGTTATAGTGCAACTTAAATATCCTGAAAACAGTTCGAGTCAATTACCCAAGTACCTTCATTGATAATTATTAGTAATTCATTTTATAAAGAAATAATAATAACAACTGATAACTATATATATATACATGTATATAAAAGCTATTTATATATATATATATTTAAGAAATAAAACAAGGCAACTGTGTTTGTACAGGCTGATATAAACTGTGGTGTGTTTGGAAGAATTCGAGAGCTGATAATACGAAGATGAGACAGAAGTTTGAGTGTTTATACCTGCTTGAGAATTCTTCCAAGCCCACAGAGGTTTCTATAAGTCTTTAAATACAAACACAATTGCTGTGGTTTATTTCTTTTCTAAATTAACAACTACAAGCAAAGTAAGAAGCATGGAAGGGAAAGGTCTTTATTGGCAATGGTGTCAATTTTTATATTTTCTAAACATAGCAACAGCCAATCAGTTTGCTTCTTATAAATGAACTTCAACTCTACAACTACAAGAAATGTAAAAATTTTGGTCAATGTCTGAACATTTTAAAATGCAGTTTTAAAAAAAGACATTTATTTCACCAAATTCAAGACTCGTTGTTGCTTGCATTAACAAACATGTACAAATAGATTTTGAAATGAAAAATAATCAAATGCTCATATTGCAAGTGTTTTTTTATCAGAGTAAACAAAACAAAGTACATTTCAACTTTTGATTTGTCAGCTTGTATATTTGTTTTGAACTTTGCAGCAACTGACAAACTTGAGTTAAATGGCTTTGGTTATTTGTTTGCAAAAAGCTATTGATAGACTTGGAAAGAAAATAACATAAAAACTAAAAAAGATATTTGAACTATGTCAAAGTTAACACCAAAATTTATTTTTGAGCTCTTTTAAATATCTGATAATCCGATGTTTGTCTTGTTCCTGAATGTAAAAGTGCTTGAAAAACCCTGTGGATTATTACTAACCTTCGTTGGTTGCTCTGTTTCCTGATTTTATGATTTTTTTCCAGGAGAGACATGGAATCCCTTGAAGCTGAGATATCAACTGAGAAATGTGAGAGAACGACTTGCCAAGAATTTAGTGGAGAAAGGAGTTCTAACGACCGAAAAGCAAAATTTTCTTCTGTTTGACATGACAACCCATCCACTTGTTGATGCAACTATGAAACAACGACTAATTCGAAAAGTGCAAGATTCAGTTTTAGCCAAGTGGGTGAATGATACAACAAGAATGGACAGGCGGATGTTATCTCTAATCTACTTAGCGCATTCATCTGATGTGCTAGAAAATGCCTTTTCCCCCTTATCAGATGACGACTATGATTTAGCAATGAAACGTGTTCGAGAACTTTTAGATGTAGATCCTGAAATAGAAGCACAGAAGAGCAATGCTAGTGAAATTATGTGGGCAGTGGTGGCGGCATTTATTAAATGAATTTGAAACATGGAATTGAAATTGTGGCTAAAAAATGCTTGACTAAAATCTGTCACATTCACGAAATAGAATGTAAATCTTTCATATACCAAATTAGTTTGGGGAGATAGCATGATAGAAGAATGAAATGAGTTTTGGAATAATGAAGTAAACTCAGATAACCAATGTATATACATCGTGGAAGATCTTGGAAAGTACTAGAATTTTGTAAGTTCATTTCCTTTCTCTGAAAAGTTGTAAAGTTGACTTTGATCAGTTTTTTGTTGTTTTGGTCAAATGATAATCTTCAAAGTATCAAAAAAGGTAAACTTTGGGTAATACAATTTAGAGTAACTAATAGTTGTAATTAGAAGCAAGAATTGTACCAAACAAAATATGTGGAACAACCAGTCAGTGTCAATTGGCTTTGTTCTAAAGGCTTTTGAATTCTGCATTTGATGCAATTTCATTCAGATAAGATTGTTTTCACATTTTTAAATAGTAAGAACTTTTTAATTAGGGCCAAACTGATGCAGTAGGAAGATCATAGAATTTCAGAATGGTTACGGGAAAATGGTTTGAGAATTATTTTAACTATTACTGGCCATTTCAGTAAATTTTCATAATTTATGTAAAAATTTCAGATTACCATTTTACTAAAGGTGAACAATAGTTTGCTACTGAATATATTATTTTTGTTCGGATCTGCTTTGTATATTAATTTATACATCCATCTTCCCACCCCACCCCTGCCATATTGCTCTCGTGGTTTTGTTTTTAAAAAGACATTACAATCCAATCACTTCAACCAGGATAGATAAGAAATGACTGAAATGAAAAATGATTTTACTATCATTATGATAAAGTTCAGTTAATTGTTTACAGTCTATGACTTGCAAGTTGCTTTCTGTAATCTGGGTGTCCTCTATGCACTATCTGTACAAGTACTTCAGTAAATTTCAAAAACTTTCTAAATCCATTTGTTCAAACTTCCAAAATCCAACAAAGAAAAATAATAAACATGCCACACGTGCACTGAAAGTAAACATTTTGAAAATGGGTTGCTCATCATGTAGACTCATTAATTTCGTGAGAAAACTGCTGTGTATGTTGGGCATAACACAAGAGGAAGAAAAATAAATACTGTTTGCAAGGTAAAGTAAAAAAATGATTTATCGATTTCCAAGACCTCAAATGAACCCTGTCCATTATAGAAAATATAAACTTCGCATCAAAACAGCACCTGAACTTATCCACATAGAAACAATTCGGCTGGGTGGGATAAGACAAATTAGTACCCATTCTTTTTCCTTCCACTGATGTAAACATTTAAATTATTCTTCAAATTTACCTGTAATTTTTATTTATCTTTCCCAGCCAATTGTCTTTATGCCTTAAAGATATTTTTATCATATGACAACTGTTCCTGGAAAGCTAAGTTCTAATTGCTTTACAACCACACAGTTTACAAAAGAAATCTGCAACTGTGATGTTTTCACTAAAACTTTTAGTTTTAAAATTTTTGGATTGAAACAAGTATCTTTGGCCAATGTTACAGATTTTAGTTTAGTCCATCTTTCACTGCATAGTGTAAGGATTTTGTTGCCTCCCCATCTAGACTAGTACGATTACAAACACACCAACACACTAACAAATAATATTGTATGTTTTATTTTTACAGATTAGAGATAATGGGAACAATTTATTCCCTGTTCTTCATTTTCTCTCTAGCCATCTTCTTCTTTGACACCTTCTTTACTTCTACCTCATCTTCAGCTTTAGGAACAATCTGTTCCCGCTCAGCAAGAATCATCTCAATGTGACAGGGAGAGCTCATGTATGCTAAAAGAATAAATAGAAATAATTTAAATAGAAGCATGAAAGTTTGCAAAAATGGTCTATAAAAATGCTTAAAACCTAAAAGATTTCATTCAAATAAACTTATGAGTTGATCTTCCATTCTTTGCAACTTACGATTGATTCGGCCATGTGCACGGTATGTCCTCCTCCTCATACTAGGTGCTTCATTAACTTGAATGTGCTCCACAACAAGGGAATCAACATCAAGGCCCTGTTAAACAAACACAATTAAAAAGGTTCCAACTGACAGGTTTTTCTTGTTTATAAATGGGGAAACTGGATCACACAATGTTCCCATTTCAAGCAAGTAACAAATTAAAATTTTAACTATAAAAATATAAGTCATAATTGGTGCTCCAGTTTTCAGTCACAAGAAATGTGACTATAATGAATAAAAGAAGGAACAGAGATTGTTGCACAACTACCAATATAATTGAATTTCTACCTAAACTAAAGTATATAGCATAGACACTGAACAATCTTTGTGGTTATGTAGGTAATTCACACAAATGCAAAAGAGGAAACTGAAAAAAATTAGGATTTAACCAAAGTCATTTCACATTTAAATAAGCAAATAAACAATAAATTGTGGTCAGTTTTTTAACTCTGAAGATGATCTTATAGATCAAAACATTTAGTTTTCACATAATCATCAATTTTACTATTTTTAATTATCAATTTTACCTTAATGTGTGTAAGATAAATTAAACATGCTTTGGTTGGATTGTAAACAAATTCTATACTCTACCTTGCACTCGGCATTGCTTTCAGCATTCTTTAGAAGCTGAAGAAGAATTTCTGCACTCTTCTTTGGCCATCGCCCCTGTGATCCAGGAGCCTTGTGGTTCTTGGCCTACCCACAAACATCAGTGTGAAATTTGATGGCAACAATTTTTAAAAGAAGAAAAGAAAAGCAGAAAATAAAATTAACTAAAATAACAATGCAAACAAAATTTCCTTGCTACCCTGAACGTAATTATGCAAGCAACCAACTCTAATTCAATTGTTTAGTTATTATTTACCATTTGATGGGTTGATTGGTAATCATTTCAACCATTAGGAGCATTACCCTTCTTGGAATATAAATTACAGTCAAACCGGTTGTTCTTTTGATGACAACATTGATTGGCAGTTTGAACGGAGCAAGTTGCAACCTGTGCAAGCAAGTTGCAACTTGCATGAGCAATTTGCTCAATTAATTTCGTATCTCATGGCCACAACTGTGATTTCTTATGAAAATGTTTCAAGTGCTGCTGCAATATTTTGATGATAGATTTGTGAGTTCTTACAATCAGGAGCCACTCAGCAACTACAAGCTTCTTGATCGTGTGAAAAAAGCTATTCCAGTTCTTCAAAGTATAAACGATGGACAAACAGTAGTATCATACAAAGATGTGTCATTGAAAACAATAATAAATATTTTACACCAAATGACTGCAAGGCAATTATTTGTTCCCTTTTCTCAAGGGAAGTAGTACAATTGTGATGTATGTGAGCCATGGAAGCTACAAAGTTCGCAACTTACACATCAAATAAAATTTGAAAATCGTGTGTGTGAGTCCCAACTTGCTCCACTCAAACTGCCAATCAAATTACCAATGACAATGTTGTAGTGGAAGTTTGCAAGGTTGTCATCAAAAGAACATCCGGTTTGACTGTAAGGTTGTAGTCAGTATTATTTTTTCTTTCTTGGAGAACAGAATACATTTGCGATGCCTGTTGCTATCGACTGCATTTAAAGTAATATTTTTAAGAGGTAGAACAGAACTTTTACCACCCTCCCCCTGCATATTTCACATAAATAGACACACAAAAATAACTTAACTAAAGTTGGCATTAAATAACCTTGGAATTCAAGAAAAAATCAATACCCAAATAGCTTCATACCTGAGCTTTTCGTCCGACCCCACCATGAAATCTCCTAAAAGGTACAAGTTGTTTTTTTGCAACAACATCCTTGAGGTATCTGTTCGCCTTACGAATGTGCATGCCTTTAATCGCCATTGCTGTCTCACGTGTGTTCTTAAAGTGAACGCGAAGATTTGCCCCTCGAGCTTTGCATGACTTCGTAGCATTCTCTGGGTTCGTTGAATAACGGGTCATGGTTTATTCCGGCACTGGGGGACTTAACTGTTTATCCCGTTAGTGCTGTGGTACGAAAATAAAAATGCTAGAATGAAAATATAAATAACGTAATCTTCATCAAAGACCTTTAAAATTAACGAAATTTTCTTGTTTCATTCCGAAAAAAAACTTATTTTTTTCGCTCATCACTTAAAGTTTATAACCAATAGCATGTTTATATGTCATGAATTTACAACAAAGAATATGTTGGCTTCAATTTACTCGTAATATCGATTATGTAAAACCGAAGTTATAAAAAAACGCAGGACTTTTGGTAACTAATTTTATTTATAAACATTTATCTAACAGTTTATGATAACAACATGGACCCCTCTGCTTGTTTTCCTCAACAGATGACCAAGATACACGTCGATTACAACTACAACTCCAAACTATTTCTTACCTCCAGAAATCCGAAAAGAAAGAGGACATATACCCAGCATCCTTTGACATATAAAGCATTACATTGCGCATGCGCAGATGCTACTAAGACAAAATGGCGTCATCAGAAAGAGGGGAAAAGCATTTAGGACAATTTTTTGTGGCTCAAATTTAAGCTTTAGTATATTTCAAAGGTTTTATATATAGAAGAACAAAATGTTTTGGGGTAAGTGCCTTATTTTAAGTTGCTCTCCTCACCAGCATATCTTTATAGGAAGAACGAAAATATCGAGAAGAGCTTTGTTATACTTCTAGGTGATCTTTAAACCATTTTAACTACATGAAACTATTTAAGCCTTTAAAAATACGTTTATTTAGAAAGAATATAGTGTAGAATAATTCCTCGAGTTTAAATAAATGCTTGTTTGTGCATTTTACATATTTTATCATAGTTTTGAAAAACCTTCCAAGAACTAATACAGTTTCTGGTTTCTGTTAATTATGTACTGGTTTGAATCCAGGTGTAACTCTAGATGCTGGTAAAAGATATACACAAGTGGTTGAGAAATCTTTCCATCTCACAATGGCTGCCCTAGGCTTTCATAACAGCTCAGCACTTCCTGTTACTATCATGGTTGAGGTGGACAAAGCACAGTTTGCTCTTTGCACACTTCAGGCAGGCAAGATTCCTCAACAGCCTCTGAACTATGCCTTCACTGAAGGTGAAGAAATCACATTTTATTCGGAAGGACCAGGAGAGGTTCATCTTACAGGTACCAAGGCCATTACAGCTGTTTTAGCACAGCTCTTCTGTGTGGTAGACCTTAGACTTAGATTTGTTGAAAAGAATTCTTAATTTTAGTCATACTGCATATGTACAAGTTGTAAAAATCAGATTGAAGTTAGCTTTTTTACTATTGACTCTAAAAAATTCTGCACTGGAACCTATCTGATTGTTAAGTTGTCACAGATGGAAGAACATGTGGTGATGCTCCTTAGAAGCAGAGGGGTAATTCCATGCTAAGTCAACCAGTGCCTCCCACCTGACCATCTCAGATTTTGTTGATAAAATTACTAATACTCTAGATGGTAAATAAAGAAATCCCAAGATTTAAGCTCTTAACTTCAAATACTTTAAATTTGTAGTTACAGCACTTTGAAATTAGCCAGCCACGCCCTTTTTTGTTTCTTTCTAACTCAAAATGTAAATTTTTGTTAATTTTAGGAGACTGTAACTCAGTCACAAAATTGATTTCATATTTACATGTTTTCTAAACAAACAGGTTACTTGCATGAAGATATGGAGCCCATTGAATTTGAGGAAGAAATGTCAGAAGAAACTACCTCAGACAGTGTGGCTTCTGGGACAGAAGATGAAAATTCAAGTGATGATGAAAGTGAATCATCTGAAAATGAGAAAGTCACTCTACAGGAGCTATTACATGGAGAAAATCAGGATTCTGAAGAGTCAAGCTCAGATGAATGGGAACCAAGCAAAGATAACCCTTCTAAAAAGAGAAAAAAGAAAGTAACAGACATAAAGATCAAGAAAAAGAAGCAATCCTCTTTGGAGGACTCGAAAAATGAAAAGACCAAGGAAACTTCTGATTTAAGTCTGTTAAATGATGACGATGATGATGATGATGATGATGACTGGTCAGCTGAAAATGAGAAGAAGACAAGAATAATGGAAGCAAAACAAAAGCATAAAGTGAAAAAAAAGTTGAAGAAGAAATTTAAACAGAAAGAGGAGGAAGTTAAACATGATCAGACAAACAATAGTTTAAAGGTTTTCAATACTAATAAGTATCAAAGCACAGAATTAAAGGACACTTCATCAAATGGTGTTTCAACAGGTTTGAATGGAGCTGTTTATAGCAATTCACAAAATTTGGTTGAAGCTAATAAAAACTCTATTTCACCCAAAAAATTAAAGAATTCAAAGAAGTGTTCCAGTGAACTTAATATTTCAAATGTAAAAACTGATGGTACTGGTAGTACTATGAAAAGTACTCTTGTGAAATCAGCTCAGCCAAAGGTTGCTTCTCCAGTGCAGGTTTGTGCGTCTGAAAAGGTTTGGCTTTTAAGTAGTTTGGGCAACTCAGTAATTCTTATGATCTTTTGCATATTATATACGTAACTACAGCATTCTTGCCAGTCCAAAACAGAAGGGTGCAGACCCATTTGTTTTTTCTAGTGCCTTTTTGTTTTTTTTAACACTGAACTAGTGTAAGAAGGTAAGGTACAAATTAAGGTATCATTGAAATATCAGCTTTTTACTAAGTTAACACTACTTATGTGACAAAAGTCATTACTAAGTACCTACATGCTTATTTAAAAGTTGGTGTTTAAAAGGCAAATCCGCATCTCTGGGACATACACCACTATGATATCCTCTAATACCTTTTAGAGCAGGGATGTAAAAAAGGTGATTGAGTTAACCTCCAGGTTAAAACTATTAGCTTTTAATAAAGGAAATAGAACAGAACAAAAGTGATTCTGAATATCGGGAGTTTCATGACCTATTATTTAAGTTCACTGAAACTAATAAATATAAAGAACTACTATATTTCGATATTATTACAATATCATCATCAGGTATAAAATGAAACTGAATACAGTAACAGATTTAAATACATATGAGGTGAGAAAGCTACTTATAATAAATAAGAATAGTTCACGGCTGGCTTTGAGTTCGTTGTTCAGTTCAGCATTTAAAGTTTTGATATAAAAGGCTTTTTTATTTAGAGTAGTAAATTCCAATTAGAGTCAGTGCAGAGTACAGAAACACACAAATTTGGCTTGGAGGACATATTCTTTGGTTTTCATTTAAAACTGTTTTAAATCTGATTTAAGTTTTTTTAAGTGCTTAATTGGCCATGTGTCCAATATAATTTTGCATGTGGATGAGAAGCAAGTCTGATCAGGTTGTTTAAATTTATTTTTTTAGCAACAAAGAAGAATAATCCCTGGAGGTATTAGTGTAGAAGATGTTATTGTTGGTAAGGGAAAGATGGCTAAAAAGGGACAAAAAGTAAGTTTTGTTTACTTGATTGAATTTTTGTTTTTACCAACATCACTTGACACAGATTGTGACTCAGTTGTTTTATGTGCCAACTAATTTGCTAAAATCAATAGGTACTTAATTTTCTTATTTGTTTACATTTAGGTATCTGTGTTTTACAAAGGTATCTTAGCACATAACAAGAAGCAGTTTGATGCTTGTCTTCATGGGAGGCCATTTACATTTGTTCTTGGTAAAGGCGAAGTTATACAAGGCTGGGATCGTGGGATCACGGGTTGGTTAAACCGGAGCTTTGCATTATTTATCTCACTTGTTTGTGCAGCAGCCGGCATATCATTCAGTTCATGACTTCTTTTCTTTGACATTTTCTTTGTTTTTAGGGATGAAAGTAGGTGGCAAACGTAAATTGATCATTCCTCCAACTATGGGGTAAGGTAACATTAGAGTATGTTTATGTGTAGGTTTAAAGTTCTAATGAAACAGGACATTTTGAAGTGACTTTTCCTGCCCAGTACCATTACCTGGAACAACCAATCCAAGATCATATTATTGACCAAAATAGCAAATGTATTATTTTTTGTATCAAATTGCAAATTTTAATAAATTTATGAAAACAAAGTTTCATTCAAAAGTTAAATAATTTTGTTCTTAGTTATAATGATTGATTCTAGAAAAAAAAGTTACCAATAACCATATCTTGAACAATGTTGTGGAGACAAAAATCACAAGCAGCAGCTGAAAGCTATTTTGAACCCTCCTTGTGTTATACAAATAAGCCAGTAGATGCTAATAATTATGCTTGAATCCACAAATAAAAAGTGGTCAGGGAATTGTCCAAAAAATGTCTAAAATAAAAGTTATTGCTCTCATCAGCCCTTGAAAAGAGTCTTGCTTTTTCAACAAAATAATTTAGTAGCATGGCTTGACCATTCACCTTGTATTCACTTTAATTGTACAAAATCTTACAGTTGAAATGTCGTGTTTTTTTGCAGATGAAGGGCTAAATGGATTTGGTTTTATTTTCTCTTTTAGATATGGAAACAAGAAAAGCGGGCTTATTCCGGCCAACAGTACTCTAGAGTTTGAAGTCCACCTCCTGAAAGTTTTATAATACCAGCATAATAACTAATTCAATTTACTTAGTAAAGATGTATACCTATTGTTAATCATGACTGTTAAGTGTAACAATTGCCTGAAATATTATACGAAGGAAGCTCTCTGTGACCATCTGTGCAATTAAGATCAAAAGACTAAGAAAGTGTATTGGAATTCTAACTTAAAACCATGAAAGCTCGTAAACCCTAGCTCGTAACTGTAAATATCAGTTACTGAACTGCTAATTTTAAAATTTCTAACTGTGGTTGGCTCCACTTTTGATTTTTATTTTATTTCTACAGTAGTAGGTGTTTTAGGAAATCTAAATATTGTTCATAGTAATATATAAGATGCTCCTGCAACAACAAAGAACAACATTTGATTTTAGTATATGTTTTTTCCTTCATACTTAAAATAAGTTTTGTTTATTGTAATCAAAAATAACTGTATTTCCTGACCATCCATTTGTAAGAATTATTTTTTAGCACAAGTAATATTTTATAACCATTGTAAATTAACAGTTATTTAACTGTTTTAACTTTTTGAGATTTCAGTTTTAGTTCTGTTTGTGGAAGAATAAATTATTAAATATTGTTTAATGTTATTCATGTAGTAAGTTTTTAAAGGAAAACAGATCAAACGTTTGAGAGAAATTGTGAGTTGAAAGGGTTCAGTCATTTTACAACCATACTGATACTTTAGCCTCCCATCAATCTCTTCTGGAACATTCATAAAGTTAGTCGTAAAATTTCCGTACTACCCCATACATTTGTTATGAATGCAAAAACCACACTGAAAACTTTGACATGTTATTGTTTCTCTTTTGAATAAAATGTAGGCATAATGAATGTATGGGGTACACGCTTTTTTTTTTTTTATAAGAACAACTTTATAAGAACAATGAGGATCAGATTGGCCAAAAATTAAGAACAATTTAAGAACAAGCTCA
>JAOEHV020238205.1:0-12608 GCA_025447995.2 Isaurus tuberculatus | reverse complement strand
TTTTCTATTTTCCAGTTCAATTCTTTGTTTGACAGCAGCCAAATTAAATGCCAGTGAGTAAATAAGATATCAAACTTAATAATAGTTGTAGTGTACCCTATATTCAAATATATTATTTTTATTATCATTGGCCTAATTTTTTGCAGGTGCAATTGATGTTGATGACATGTATAGCGACATTCCCAGCTCTCCTGTTGATGATATATCCAGTGCCTTGGTTGCATCTGTGCTTCCAGTGAAAGAAATAGCATTGTACAGAAATAATGTCCTCAAAGATATGATCAGTGAATTCAAAGATGCAACTGTGTTAATGTGTTCTTTGGAGTTTGTATTTATCAATGATAGGGGCGATATTGAAGTTGGTAGGGGGTTAGGTGTCATGAGGGAAGCTCTTAGCATTTTTTGGAGGGAATTCTTTAGTGCTCTTTCAAGTGGGGCAAGTGAAAAGGTCCCTTCCATTAGACATGACTACCAAAAGGAAGAATGGCAAAGTGCAATCCTTGTTGTTGGGTTTGAAAAACAAAGGTATTTTCCTTTGAATCTTTCTCAGGCATTTATTGCCTCTTGCTTATTTGGAGAGGAGTCACTCCCAAAGAAAATGCTCTCAGAATCTTTTTATGAGTATATTTCGAGAGATGAACGTTAAACCCTCACCCAAAGTATTTCCAATGAGTGTGACCCATCCACAGATGATGAGGTACTTGAGGTTCTCTCAAGTTACAATTGCAAGAGTAGGGTCACTAAAGAAAATATGCCCAAGATTATTGAAGAGCTGGCACACCAAGAAATCATTCAACATCCAAAGTACATTGCCAGTGCTTGGGCACCCATTGTCTGCAGTCTAAAGGACTTTGTTGAATTCAAGTGCATACCATCCCTAAAAAGCTTGTATGAGCTTAAGAGACCAACTCCAAAAACAGTGATTAAGTTGTTTGATGCGAAAACTGCTACAGATAATGAGAGGGAATGTTTTGCTCACTTAAAAAGATTTGTCAAATCACTTGATAATAGCATTTTAGGGGTATTTTTGTAGTTCATTACTGGAAGTAATGTCATCACTGTGGACAAGATTGAAGTCGAGTTCACAGAAGATGATGGTGCCACTCGAAGGCCATATGCCCATACATGTGTTCCTCTCTTAAAACTTCCATCCACATACACTTCGTACAATGAATTGGCTGAAGAGTTTGGCTGTGTGCTTCGAAAAACTTCAGCATGGGCTTTCAATACCATATAGATATATAAATGTGAAGTAATATACTTTAGAGTGCAAACAAACAATTTAACGGTAAAACATTTGCACCAATTTGTACCAAATAGCACCACTGGGTTGCCAATTGGATTAGTAGAAAAGTACAGTGAGAGCCTTGTTTCACAGGATAAGTGTTAGCACTTTGACTGATTGCAAAAGTTTGAAAAATTGTGCTAAGTGATTTGCAGAACTTGCCATATTTCAACATGTGTTTTTTGTAAGTAACAGTTGATGGTTTTGGCTAGCCAAATGAAATAATGTTTTGATTTATTTTTCATTCTTCCTGATTCATTTTATAAATACGATTGGAATGTATAGAACGTTTTTTCATAAACAAAATAATCTAGCTGATAAAAACCCTAGACACTTTCATGTCTTGAAAAGGGCCAATTCAAGCACTTGTAAAGGTTGAGAGTTTTAGTGGTCACTTTTTATTTGTTTATTTATCAGTAGGATATTATCCTTTGTTGCTCATGTTCCAGTTTACAAAATGTTGTTGTTGCTTATGTTCCTGTTGATGTTATGTTTTTGAAATGATTCTTGAAAATAATTTGAAGTTTACAAGTACTTACACTTATTATCATTAATTTACATAATATATTTGTCTTATGTATTATTCATGATGAAGGTATGGCCATTAAGACACATACCAATTTTCATAAAGCCATGAAATAAAGGAACTAATTCTGGTAGTTGATAAATGATAGCAAAAGAAAACAATGGGTCTACCAATGTGCATCAGCTTAAGATTTCAAGGGTTTATGAAAACTGGTATTTGCAACCATTGTTAAATTATTCTTTAACCTAAGATACACAAGGGGGTGGAGTGAACCCCCTCCCCCTCAATTTTTGGAGTCCTCAACAGAGGAACCAAACACTAAAAGCTTTCCATGCTCTAACTCCTAACTGTTTTGAAAATCTTTGAGGAAAAGGGGGTGTTCTACCCATCCTTGTGTATACATGTTTGTCAAAATTTTATGATGAAGCTTTGAAAATATAAAAGTTATATTAAAATATTCTAAGAATGTGCTTGCCTATAATATGACATGGAATTCCTTCCTTACGAAATTGAAAAAAAAGATATGTTTTAAAATTTATATGGATAAGAAAGATTTTATCATGCTAGAGCCAATTTGGAATTATTAATGTTGATTTATTAGTTTGAACTGCATGTATTATATAGATTACAATTTTGTTTCCCACATGAAAATTGTAATTAAAAGAAATAAAATCTTATTGAGTGCTACAGTATTGTATTGTGATTTTTAAAATGCACATATGGGTAGGGGGCTCCACGGATGGGAGTTAAAAAGGCATTGGAATGTTTTTTGTTGTTGCCTATACTTTGAAACATGGTAGGTTTATTCATAAAACACTGCTTTAAATACTGAAATCAAAATTTTCAACAATTCTCAAGACGTTCAAATAACGATTAATGCCATTGTTTCCATCATCTGGATTAACAGATCCCTCGAGCTCCTGGAGTTGCCAATCTGTTGGTGTCAGTGAGTCTGGCACTACTACATCATTGTTGGTGACAATATCAGCAAGTGGGCCATCATAGTCGATACCATATGCCTCCCAATTAACAAGGTCTGATACCTCTTGAACATTGAGCATTCCCATATGCCACAATGCCAAAGGTGATTGATGACCAGTTGTTCGCATTCCATGATGGTTCCACTGATTCTTAAATTCACATAGGGAGGAGTTTATTCTTGGTAAATACACATACTGCAAGGCCAGCAGATGTAACTCATTGAGTGAATCTAAAGTCTCATCTTTTCAAGGAACTTAAACATATCCTTACAGAGGGCTGAACTAACTCTATTGACTTCTGCCCACAACCTCTCTATGCGCTGGTTGTGGACACTTCTACCAGCAATAAAGCTCCCTCTATTTGGTCCCCTGTTCAAAATCATGTACCTCGCCACATCAACATTTTCTGTTCCATGATCACCTCTCACTCTCGACGGCAAACCAAATTCCTGAACTCCATTCTCAAAACATGTTAGAACTGTTTCAGCTTTGTTGTTTGTAAAGCATTTCAGATATATTATTGCTCTGCTAAAGCCATCAATACACCCATGGATAACAAATCGCCATGATATTAATTTTTGATTCGAATCAATATGCCATAGATGGTTCGGGCCTGGGGCATTGCAGAACCTTCTTGAAATAGCGTACCTTGTCCTTACTGCTCTTGCGACCCCATCAATTCTTTTCAAACTCTCTCTGATTCGAGATCTTTGGACATGAATAGCTTTCCCTTTAAGGCTTCCTCTGATATACAGTTCTCCACTATAAGGTGTCGAGTCAAGGGTTTCTTGTACATGTCTATCCAATTCGTCATTTGTAATGTTGACAAAGCTGTCGTGTAGAACAAACTCTAACCTTCGCCTATATAGTGTTTTGTCAGATACCCCTAAACACGAAGCGATACTTGTCCAATTCATTCCCGTCTCTCGCAGCTCTTCAATTTGACCTTTCGATATATCATAAGCTGGTCGTCCCCCAGTACTTCTTGAAAATGAAACAATCCTTCTTTCTTTTTTTCCAAGACAGCTTTCGTTTAAATTATGTGAAATCCTGCTTAACAGTTCAGCTAAAGAATCGGCCAGTGTCTCGAGTAAATCCTGCAATGACGAATCAAAACCACTATTCTGGGAAATAGAAATGGCTACAAGCACCCGTAAGTGCTCCCCAAGTCTTCTTCCGCATATCTCCAATCTAACATCATCTCTTACATTAAAAGCTGAAGCAATCCCATCAATGAGGTTGCTTAAACAATCTACAAATTCAGTCAAGTCTTGAGAACTGAACGGGGAGTTGAATTCCGCCATCTTGTTTCGTGTTCTATTTCCGCTGATCATACCCTCGCGGGCTCGAAGGCCACAATATCAGTCGATATTTTGTGATGCTGATCGATATTCTCGTACAGCGATTCCATAAACTCACAGAGTGATTTTGCTTCTTGTTCTGGTATAGTACTTTTAAATTCTCATGTAACAGTTTTTCTTTTCAAATAGTGATTTCTTTTCTCGAATATTGATTTCTCATTCTCGTGCAGCGATATTTTAATCTCGTATAGTAATTTCTGTTCTCGTATGGTGATTCCTTATTCTCGACATGTGATTCCTTATTCTCAATATGCGATACCTTAAACTCGACATGTGATTTTGATCTCACTATACTTTTGTCCTGTTTGGCTTGCCATAAAACTCCGCCCAGTTTCCAGACTCTTCCAGACAATGCCGCTAAGAAAAAAAAATACTTGTAATCCTATCTTAGAGTTAGTTGAGTCTTTTATGATCAAGCTGTCAAAGAGAATATTTATATACGCGGACGCTGACGAAAAGCCTTAGAAGCCCAAGAGAATTGTTATCAGAGAGAGAAGAAGCGGATAAACAATTGTACGGCTTAAGAAGACCTTTGGAAGCAAAATACCTATATTATTCAATCACGTGCATTGGAAATAGATTCACGGATTTGAACTGTTGCTTAACTTCCTGTTTCATACATTGCTGAATTCTGTTAATCGTTGGATTTAAATTAATAAATAACTATTTTGGAATCCTTGTGTTTGGATACCTTTGACCAAAGATACAACATTAACTAACGTCTGTTTAAAGTGTTTCAATAAAAACCTTTATTCATCTATTTATTTAATTTATACGTTAAGCAAGGTACTTGTAGATGATAAGGTTGTGCACTTTCGGTAAAAAGGCAACAGGTAAGGTATGAGGCAAGAGAAATACTCTTGAGGTTAAGGTAGCCCACATTTAGGACGTAAGGTAGGTACTATTAGAAAGGAAGGGAGGAACTCTTAGGATGTAGAAGAATGGTTTGTTAGGAGGAAGGGGTGTACTCAAAAGAAGCAAAGGCAATGTACTCTAAAGAAGTAAACAGCTATCTTTTCAAAGGTAAAGGAGCGCACTCTAAGGACGTAAAAGCAGCTTTGAAAAGGAACTGACACGCTTTACCTGTTAAAGGTATTCTTTTTCCTGCGGCAATCGATCTTGCACAATCATCAGCATTCAGTGGCTCAGCAGCATATATTTTAATAGCTGGTTTTATTTCCTTTGCAGCAACACACACTCCACTCAACATCCCTCCTCCTCCCACAGGAACGATTATTGCATCCAGATCCGGTACCTGCAAGATAATCGGCTATGGTTTAGCACTACAACTTTGCATAAGTTATATCCGTAAAATGCCAACTAAGCTAATTTTTTGACCATGTAAGCATATGCTTAAAAAAGAGAAGCAGTTACTAGTTGGAATTCATCATCAAAATCAGCGTCGTAAAACTGTCTATACATAGTAGATCTCAGACGGACCTGTCTTTGGGGGAAGACAAAATTACAACCAATTGATCAGTGTTATGGTCAGTGGGTTCACACTCTACACAGAATGGAGTAGTCCTATAAAGGATTAAAATTAATTAAAACCTGATTCAACACAAGAGCTGATGTTTGGATAATAGCCATTGGTCACAGAACGTGTGACCTACTGGCTGACGAATTCAATAACTTTTTAAAAAAACTGAGTGTAGAAGTTATTAACATTACTGGATGTAATGAATGATGAAGTTGTTGATATTTCTGAAACACGTGAAAAAAAATGTAAGCTTTGCTACTGCATTAAAAACCCTTTTTTACTTTGAATTAATGATAGTTTCTAAGAGGTGTTATTTTGAACTGCCTCAATGGTTTTTAACAAAGAGGCCTTGTCATGTCCCACAAGGCTTTGCATCACATCGAAGCTTTGTGCAGTTTGTGTTACTTTTCCTCAACTGTTAATACCTCGTTCAACGGATTTGAATCGATTGATTTTGCCATTTTCGTACCAACTGAAGGAATTTTTTGAGCTGATATGAATGAATCTTCAAAGGCTTAACATGATGATGGAAACTTGAAATCTCAACTCAAAACCGGCTCGATTCTCCAGCAACTCTTTCGGTTGTTATTGTTAGTCAGTAACTATTTGTTTTGAGCATTTTTTCCCATTTTCTTATTTCGCTTTTAGTTTTTGATAATTTCACGTTACGAAAGGAAAAAGACATGTAACTGTAAATCAAATAGCATCTAAAAGAAGAACAAGCGAACGGTTGTTAGTCCGTGTACGATTGTGATCAGAAGGATGGTGCAGGATGCGGTCATTAAAAGGCCGATTGAAATGCCAAAACAGAAAGTCTAAGAGAGTAGAATAGGTAAATTACCATAACCAAACACAGAGCGAGTATAAAAGGCAGCAAAGAAACTACCGTGGAGACATCTCAATCTCCTGAATACATAAAGTTTTATTGACTGTAATTTGCGTCATGCGATATGCACTCGTGTATGAAATATTTTAGACCATATAACAACATTGTTTTATCTACACATATTTATCACAGCTTTCACCTCACAAGCTTGCTTAAATTTACTTTGACGTAAATTGAGTCACATCGAAAAGGCTGGGTTATGCTAAGAACCTGCTCACTACAGGGTTTAGCGGAAGAGTACCATGAACATCCTCAATGTAAAATGAATTACCAGACCGGCTCAACTTCGGCCACCGTATTTTGATGCTAAAACCGAAAAGATCGGAAATCTCGCAAGCTTAAAACTGTATCATACCATTTGACCGAAATATGTTAGTTCGTTGTGATATCCGCGCTAACTAAAGGGCCCAGGAAAATGAGCCAAAACGAATTATCTCTTAGAGTAATTTCATAACAACCTTACACACTGATTGAGAAATTCTGAGGAGTCTATTACTGCAGTGTCTGTGCTGTTCTGAAGAGCATGATTTGATGTCCCAAACTTGCAAACAAAAACGTGCAGCTAGATGGGACCACACAAAAGAATAAGAGCTCTCTTATGTGTGCCTGAAGCCTTGAAAACACCGTCGGAGGTGTGAATCTGCTCGTTTCTGTATCTGCAACGCAGACAAGCGACGTCATGAACTCCTCCATAATATAACGCAAAAAAATTAATGAAAATTCCCCTGAAGAGAATCTGAACAAAAAACGACACATTGACAGCAGCAAGGAGAACTTAGCAGAACAGAAACAAGGAGATGTGCCACGGAAGACAGAACAATATGCAACCACGAATAAAGATGAGCGCAAAGAAAGTCTTTCATCAGGTTCTTCCATTTAAACTGATTTCTCCGCGAGGATATACTATCACAACTTATGGAATGTTGGACAATGATTCTCGTGCAACCGTAATCAGTTTGGCTCATGTCAAAGGAGGGTCATATCCGAAAATATTGATTTGAGCCACTAACTACGTCTAAAAGAGCTTGAATTTTTTAATGTTGAAATTCCCAAAGTATTAGTTTGAATTTGCAAAGATGAAGGAGGTGCACTAAATGCTCAAGGTACGCAAACCAAGGCCAACGTCAATAAGCCAGTCACATGATCAACGTTGACCCTCGGTTGAGTAACCACGGAAAGCGGCCCATCGTTGCCATAAGAAGTTTGATGTAATTTTACTTCGTTTTTTGTTTCAGTTTAAAAAAATACAAATTACAAAAATCAAATCTTTTTTGGCAAGTGATAGTTTAAAGGGTTTTATATCACAGTCAGTCTGTCCTCAGTACTACTAAATGGCTATTTTTTGAAATGAACCCTGTTGAATCATCTTGTCTAAAAGACCAAAATCAAAAGTAACAATATAATTAAAAAATTTAAACATTAAAGGTTACAATTAGTCTCTTGCATTTTTTTGCTGTTGTAAAAAGAGGCTACTGGACCCAGTATGGCCATTATCAAAGACGGATGGCCCAAATACAAGAGCGAAGTCCCTGCTGCGGGGAAGCAGGATTATAACATAAGAGACAATCTCAGTTCCCAAGATGGATTAATTATAAAGGGTGAGACAATTGTTATCCCAGTCAAGTCACCGGCGTAGGCTCTAGATCATTTATTATTTACTTATTAATTTTGATTATTTATTAATTATTTATTTCTCAAGTTAATCTCATTTTTAACCATCATTAATTTGTATTAATAGTTTTCCTTTGATGCAAACGTCTTCTCCGTGTCATTTATTACTAGTAATATTTATTATTTTTTTTTCTTAACCGATTACACATGTGACGTAATTTCTTTTTCTTTTGTATTATTTATCTCCTTGTATTAGTGAAAGCTATTTCAAACTTATTCAATGATCAATGAGATTGTTGCACATGGTGACATTGTTGACAAAATTATTACCTGAACAAGAAGCATTAAAGAATCAAACCACGTTGAGATGAAAAAAAAATATATCACTGCAGAAGATATAGAGAAAGCGAAGGATTGTGGCATTGATCCAGCATAGAGATTATTCAGGTAGTGAAGTAAGTTAAGAAATGTAGTGAAGCTGGTTGAAGAATATCATAAGCACCAATATCACCAGATGTCATGAATCCTATGATACTTTCAAGAAATTAGCATGTTTCAGGGATCTTAGTTCGTCACATTCATGAGAAATGGGCATTGTGGACATGAAAAGTATTGTCAATATTACGATAACAATTTAGGATCCCACAGGCTAATGTACAGATATAGAAAGTTCTCGACAGATACCCAGAACGCCGAAAACAAATGGAGTAACCCAAACCAAACAGATGGCAGAAGTGCCAAATGCAAAATTAATACCTCGTGTGCCACCTTTCACAAATACAAGGTTCGTTTATTTTGGCGCTTTTTTCTTAGAGAGGTCATGAGATAATGCCAAAAAAACTAGGGGTTGATATTTCTATGTATAAACTCAGAGCAGTCCACTTTGAAAAAGCAGGATCCCTTGAAAAAGACAACATCATAATGGTGCTGACACGTTTTCTGAACCAGGATGGAATTCTAAGTACGTTCAGGTAACGGAAAGCAGAGAAAGAAATTTTAAAATGTATCAAGTTATTGGACTGTAAGAAAATAGAAGCTGAACTTGTGAAACGTAGAAGATTCATGGTGTTTTCACATTACCAGGAGCTTCGTACATGTCTGGTGTCTAGTTTGTGAGATTCTGTACAAAGATCCCAGTGGCCTTCCTGAAATGATTGTCCAGTCAGCAATGTGGAGGTTTGCAGGAACAATTGTTAGTAACGGAGAGCTTTCACAAACATGTATAAGCAGGAAGCAGCTAATCCGAAGCAATTATAGACAGTCTTTACTACGGTGAAAGAAAATCATAAAATTGTAATGTAAGCATCCGAACTGTTCATGGAAGCGAAATGTTATCGCTGCCATCGCCTGTCTTCTTTTAGACCTTCAATTTTGTTTTCTTAACGATGTGTTTGTTTTTCTGTTTCAAGATGGTTTTCTATTTAATCTGAATTATGCTAACAATATAAGAAACAACTCTAGACACCAGTTCCATGAATTGAAATAATCTCATGACGGGCCGCAAGTTCAATAATACTGTAGTTCACTTGTTTAAAAAAGTTTCGAAATGGCCAAAAAAGAGCTTCAAAACTTTGTCAGTGAATTTCCTTTAACGTTCCATAGATTTGCTTTTGCAGCAGCAGACTTTGCAAGTAATAGGCTTTCGGCTGAGCTCTAGCTTTTGCCGTGACTTCTGTTGTCGAATAAGTGAACTTTGAACTGATTCTAGAATTCAATTTAAATTTTAGCGAATCGCCTGCAGTTGACTCGCCTGAAGTAGAGAATAAACGCGTTGGAAGATCTATAAATACAGAAAGCGAAAGGAGACAAGACACATTTAACAAGAAATCAGTGAATAGACTGTGTATTTTCTTGTGGGAGCAAAGCTTACTTTTTTTTTACATCTATTATTAGTTAGACTCTATATAAGGGAAAACTTTTGTTTCAATTCTTTCTTTGTTTTAGTGGTCAATTTTTATTTCAATAATATTGCTAATGTAGGATGGCCCACAGGGGACACGCTGCAAATAGAAAAGAAACGCTGCTATCAAAATAAGAAACGCTGCTATCAAAAAAAAGAAACGCTGCTATCAAAAAAAGAAACGCTGCTATCAAAAAAGAAACGCTGCTATCAAAAAAAGAAACGCTGCTATCAAAAGAGGAAACGCTGCTATCAAAAAAAGAAACGCTGCTATCAAAAAAAGAAACGCTGTAAATAAAAAACATAAAACCCTTCGCACCCATTGGAAGGGAGAGACTCGTGCGAGCAAGGAACCATCGTGGGCATGTGAAGCGTATAAACTCCAAAATGATTTGTCCGGAAAATGTGGCACTGAGGTTAAAGGAGATGGGAAATTCTGTCAAGAATGTGGCGATCTATTTCCAAAGGCAAAGAAAGGAAAACGAAAGAAGCACCAGATTTCTTTCCAAAAAGGTCAAACCAATGCTAGAATACTAGTGTAAGGTGTCAAGGTAGCAAATTATTTTCCAGTAGAACTGTCTCGTTTCATTGCTTGTGTTTTATTTCATGAAGACTGTGTTTTTTCAGAGGATTTTCTTTTAAAATTATTTGAGCAATAAATTGCTGAAGATGAAAGATAGGCTTTTCAGAAATGCTTAAGAAATGATTTTGAGGCAAATGATGATGATATTTTGGCTTTTTTGAGCAACTATAAGTGCTACAGAGTCCATTCAAAGGACAACACTCATTCAATTATCAGAGAGTTAGCTCATCAAGAACTTGCGCAAACTGTTGGTACCAAATTCTTATGCATCTTACTAAGATGCCAGATTTCCAAAATGTTGAGAGTCTCTTACAAGTTTATGACTCAAAGAAGCCCACAACTAATAAAGTATTGAAGTTGTTTATAGCAGAATCTTCAACAGATGCTGAACGGCAAATCTTTGAGCACCTTAAGAGATATACTAGGTCATTATATAAGAATACTGTATGTTACCAGTATTTCTTCAGTTTGTTACTGGTAGTGACATTGTAGGTAGTAACATACCAGTATCCTTTACCGACCTTGCGAGAACCATGGCAGACCCATTGCACACACATGTGGTCCACAATTAGAGTTGCCATCTACATACGGAAGTTACAATGAACTTGCTGAGGAATTCTCTAACATTCTTCAAAATAAGGAGGCTTGATACTTTGGCATACTGTAGTTTATTTGTTATTATATATGTATTTTTGACCGCTTTAGATTACAATACATGGCTGTTAAGGTCTGGAGCAATGTAGTTTTATCATTATGTTGACATTAAAATCATTTATAAGCTAAATTTTTCAATAAACGATGGGCCATACATAATCACAAAAATGAAACTTTGATGGTACCTTAGTTAATAAATGTATTAACAACAAAAGTGCTTTTTCACAAAATGCAGCCCAAGCTAAATTTGTGTAAGAGTTTTGACTTTGTAGAGAAAAAATGTTTTTAATTTTTTTTCCTTCCTTACTGGAAGGAACTCCAACCTTTTTTAAATGTCTCCAAATGCTAGAAATGTGCTGACAACAAACAATAATTGAGTTACGAAAATTTTATTTCTGCTATTTGTAGAATTTTTTTTATTTTTAAAAAAATAAGTTTTCCCATAAAAAGTCTTATAATCACTTCAAAAATCTGACACCAATTTAACTTGGGCTACCTGTGGTGTACCTTACATATATGTAAAGTCTTGTATACAACATGTATTTAACATGGTTTTCAAAATAAGAGACATCTGAGACATATAATAAGAGATATCTGTTACATCATATGAATTAACTGTTCTGTACGGTAGTTATGGTTGTAAACAGTTCAAGAGCTTCTTTTTGAGTTGGTGGCATGGGTAGTGCAAACCCTCCAAATGCATTACATATTCAAAATATTCTCCATAGCTCTAAATCTAGGTGGCACCACTGTTCCATTTCAAGTGCCTTTTGGTTTGATACAGATACCAAACAATTTTCTGTTCCATGATATTTTGGTAAATACATAACATCTGGCACTCCATCAACTGTAGAGTGACAAGACTTTGTTATTTTATGGCTGTTCCAATGGTCATTTACCTTGTCTAAAACTTTCTGAAGGACCTTTGAAAAACAGAACCACAGACACTCCATATGAAATGTGTTGCCTAATTTGAGTGATCCATGCTCTACCAAGTCCTTAAACAGATTAATCCACCAGCTAGACCTGTGTCGCTTTAGATAGGCCAACCATCCCCCAGTACGATGATTGGCAGGTGATGAGCAATGTAATGTTCTTGACACCTGTCAATCATTCAGTATGATTCTGTATGCTGATTGGTGCTCAGCCGAGCAAGCACGTGTTAAGTTAGAAAGCGGTTATTAAAAAAGCAGATTGAAATTCATGGCGAATTGTTTGAGTTTATGAGTGTTTATATTTGGAATACTAAACACCACATCTGGCGACGAGGATTCAGAAGCAATCCCTGTGAAGCCCTGTAAACAGGAAGCAAATTTCCAAAGCGAAATTTCAGACAAACACG